>JAPEIX020046173.1:0-11613 GCA_026122405.2 Zoanthus sansibaricus
TTATGTTGTGATGTTACATTACTACAGAGCCCCACCTCTCACAGGTTCTCGCACCTTCGGTGTTGGGTTGTGCCCCCCCAATAATTAGTTCCTTCCTACGCCGCTGCATAGTTATAAGCATAAAACTTGCATGTTATAAGTCACACTCGTCAACTTTGGGTATATATCTTTAAACGAGTCATGATATGACGAGTTAACATTTACAAACTATTTCAAAAATGGGTTGCGTACAACAACAACAAAAGCATAAAATGTACATTTCAAAACAAACATACAGAATCGAATCACAGGAAAAACGTCGGTGTTATTTTTCCTCTTTACGATGAACAACGGGAAACGACAGCCACTCAAGACCCATCAAAAGATTTCCAAAACCGTGAACATCAATGATTATGCTACTTCCCGTCACAGTAGCGTCGAAGCTCTTCCTCGTACTAAGAGGAAGAGCTTAGAGTTACTAAGAGTTAGAATGATTTTAGCTAGAGTTACTTTAACTTTTTCAGTTCAAATCGGTTATCAACAACCAACTTCTCTTGACATGACATATACAAAATATGACATAAAGTAATGAGAAAATGAGATTTGATCAAACAAAGCAAACTGTACTGAAAATCAAAAATAAAATTCTCTCTAACTTTTTCGATGAAAACTATGGGCTCAAGTTAAGAAAATTTAACAATACAGTTAGATCTCTCTAAGTTAGATCACGTCAGCTCTATTTTTTTTTCTTTTATCAGCCTTTAATAGCAGTACACACTTTCTCGGGAAAAGACTGAATTTTCTGTCAAGACGTATTGAAAATACGAACTGCCTCTTATGTTGTTCTTGTACACAAAATGTTTTGGTCGAGAAAATTGACATTTATACATCTGTATTGAATATTTGGGTCAATGTTTGTTCTATTATCGCCACAAAAAATTGTCATTTGAAACGCATGTACCTGTAAATTTTAACATGTTATATAGTTCATTAGTTGTTAGCACAATTCAATTCGATATAATAATTTGTCGAAATACATGTTTTCATGATTTTTTGCACTGCTGTGTACAAAATGAAGTTAGTCGCACTTTCTTAATCTTAGATTTGTTCAAATTTTGGCAGTTTTTGGTTGCACTTTCTTTTAAAGATTTTAAAATAGCTTAATTTGCATAAAAGATTAGGGTATTTACTGTTTGAATACAAACTGACAGTTGATAGTCGAATTCAAGTTCGCCGGTAACTGGCTGCACTTACAGACTAGTTCATTGCCTTCTTGGCGTCTAGAATTTCAAAAAACAGAACTCGGCAGCACCTCTCCAGGAAGAGAAGAGTATGTCACAAACTTTCTGAATTTATGCTTCATACAAGTGGTAATTTGATCCTTCCCGCCTAATTCTTAACTGTTACCAAACTGATTAACCGCCAATATCAGTTTTTTGTTCGACTTACCTAAAAAGCCAGTCACAAAACAACACTACAAATGCCTTTCGATCAAATTAATAACTTACTTACCGTTAAGCCAGCGACGATTACAATCGTTCACTGATTCCTCTAAAAAACTCCGTACATTTGCTGCAATCTCAATACGTCCGATTTCTGATTCTGCTTGTCGTAAATCAACAGCGTGCAAACAAAAGGAAACATTAATGCCTGTCGGGCTTTTGTTGTTGTGTGCGTAGTGACCTCTCCTGACACGAGTTTGTATGAACTTTTAAATTTCCATAATCACTCATGAAGAAAAAAGGTTACAATAACACTTACAGAACAACAGTCACACGTTTCCTTGACAAGTTTTCGCATGGAAAGGCTTACTCACTCGTGTGTGGAAAAACTGAGAAGTTTTTGGCAAGACTCTATTTTATTCAAGAACTACTTCTTGCTTGATACTGCATAAAAATTGTCATGCAAAACTTGTTAAGTAAAACTTATTGATATTCAAATAATTTTCAATTTGCATAAAAATAAACCAAAGCTTTCAAAAAGTAGTAAAATGCAAGAGCTATTGTCGTACTGAGAGTTTAAATTAGCTTTAAAAAACGCCAAAAATGCCGGCTGTGCAAACCTTTACTTTATCCATTATGAAGCTATGTTATAGAGTATATTCTTCTAAAAAAAGATTGGAATTTGTATTAATATTGGAAACTTATTCGAAATCAAGCTTTGTTTTTCATACTGCTATTTTAGTATTTACGATAACAAAACAGAGAAGCACAAAGGCAAAATAACAAAGAAGTAATAAATAAACACATGCATTGTGCAAACAAAGACACACATCACGCAACATCGGAACACGTATGTAATAAACTTTAGTTACGTTTGGTGCAAAAAGTGTGCGAAATGTTTGTCAGAAATTCACAGAAAAGTGTCCGAAAATATATTGTCTTTATTGATGTTAATATCTATCCATAAGACCCCCTCCCCCTCCCCTCCCGTTTCTTTTGTACAAGAGAGTCAATGTAAATTTGATGCAGTTGAATTGTTTAATTAACAGCGTTAAAAGCCTAATTATTAACAGCTAGACAAAGAAAGATTTTTGACTTTTCTCGGAGTGCATGGAAAGCCGTTAATCACTAATGAGTTTTTAAAACACAAAAGTACACTCACGAACTCAAAATTAAAATGAGGCACAGAGAAGCGAGGTAGCCAGGCTAGAGCTGTGGTAAAAATATGACTCATGTTCACATTAAATCTTCTCGATGTCTCCCGTGTTTCCTCTGTCTTCACTAAAAACCCCTGTTAAACAGTCCTGATCTTTCACCCAAGGTCCACCCAACAGTAGACAGACCAAATGACGGCCAGTATTGTGTATTGTCCGATGAACATGTCAGACGGTTTCGTCATTTCACCCAACAATTGTTGGACCAAATGTTGTCCAGTTTTGTGTATTGTCGGATGAACAAGTCAAACGATCTCGTCATTTCACCCAACAATTGGTGGACGAATGTTGGTAAGTTTTGTGTATTGTTGGATGAACATGTCAAACGGTCTCGTCATTTCACCCAACAATTATTGACCAAATGTTGTCCAGTTTTTTGTATTGTCGAATAAACATGTCAAACGGCTCGTCATTTCACCCAACAATTGTTGGACAAATGTTGGCTAGCTTTGTGTATTGTCGGATGAACATGTCAAACGGTCTTGTCATTTCACCCAACAATTGTCGGGCCAAATGTTGGCCAGTTTTGAGTATGGTCGATCGCGACATTTCACTCAACAACCACCCAACATTTGTCAAGTCAAATGTTAAGAGCGTTTGACAAGGCCATCGAACAAAGTGGGGAGCGGATTTATTGTGTTGGGTAAACGTCGGGTTAAGTTCGATTCCTAGCAACAATTCTATTTGGTACTGTCGTGTTCGTTTGACATGGTCACACGACAAAAGCTTTCGTGGGCATGCGTATTATAAAGGATAAAAAATCAAGTCTTCAAAACGAAGCTGGTTTGTTTACCTGACCTCGCGGGTTCGGTTTGAATGTCGGCAAATTGTCGGGACCGTTTGACATATTTTTTGGCGGATCCGGACGAGAAACTAATATTTTTTTTATTTGGCCTTAATTTAAAGCTGTTGGAGAGGTTTATCAGTTTTTGCGCCAAAAACAAGGTAGATTGAAAAATGTTACGATGTTTAATGTTAATTTAATTGGTGGTGAAGTGATCCGTCGTTCTAGCGAAGACAATGTGCTTTTGTGAGTCCTTCAGCTCTGTTTATACGTGCAAACTCGTGTTGTGTTTCACACTGGACGCCTCACACAGTCATATCGGTCAGATATTAATAGGAGATGCCATGCCATGCATCATCCATTTAAAAGTATTCACTTTGTAAAATTTTATGACATATTATTTTGTTTATTTGTACTGAAGAAGTTACAGTAAAATGTGACATGAAAATTAATTTAAATTTATCGCTTAGAATTTACTATTTAGACATGTTATTTACATTTGCGCGTTGATAACAAATTTATTTTACACCACCACGTGTGTTTATCGACTTGTAGTAATTGCCTTAGAGATTTTCATAACATTATAGAATATTTTGGTTTTTCGTACTAAATTAATTACAGAAAAATGTATGAGAATATACGGATTTTAATCATTCTGAAAATTAGTTTACTGCTAGACATGTTATTTACATTTGAGCGATTTGTGAAATTTTCATTAATTTTTTTAATGAATAATAAATAATAAATTATAGTAACATGTATGGAAATATATGTATCTATTATAATTGCAAATTTTGAACATATAAAAAGCAGTATTAATTTTAAAGAACAATTGTCAGTGCTTATTTCAGGTCCCTTTTATCTCACTATCTTAAATTATAACACATTCGCATCAGCTCGCAGCACTTCACTTTCTGTTAGAAATTTCTAGTTTTAGAATTTATCATCATGTCCTTTGGGAAGTAAGTTCAATGTTTTAATAAAACATTAGACGAATTCAACCAGTATTTGAAGTGTTTTATCACGTCACCATTCCCGATTAAATAAGTATTGAATGGCCATCTTAAAGTGATTTTGTCAAAACATGTCGGGAATATGCATATTTTCGCTTCCAAATGTTCGCACCATAAAACAAATCAATTACAAGAATTGTAAAGCCGGTATTCAGTAAAACTGGCAAAGGATTGGATTTCATTTAAAAAAAATCAAACAGAAAAACTGATCAAAATATCCCTAACTGCTTCAAAAGAAATCCAAACTTCAAACGTATCTAAAAGGCGGAAAAATTGCTGTACATGTGCCAAAAACCCTGATAAAGGACAACTTTCGCTGGAGTAAAAGCTCAATAAAAATCATTAGTTTGAATGCTCTGAAGACTATAGGTATATATACTTCTCAAAGGTACATGACGTTTTTTTGCACGTATGTTCACAGATATACCAAAATCACGTGATCGATTTTGACCAATTGTAGGCTCAAATTTTTACAATCAACGAAGGTTACTTCTTAAATTGTTTTTCTCCAAACATCGGTAACATATTCTTGGAAAAATGCACAGCGAGCTTAAAATTTAGCATATGGAATTGAAGGAAATGTGCAAAAAAGCGGTGTGGTAAACTCAGAGCCATGGGAAAGTCTGTTTTACTTCTACCAAAAAACTTGAATATTCAAAGCGTAAAGCAATATTTGTCGGGCATCTGTTTATTAAACAATGAAGCTTATAGAAAATACAATACCCTTGGCTTGTGGGAGCACAGACACGTAGTATACTCTCTGACTGGTTTAATTTCGGTATTTTAGTGATTTTTTCATTTACTTTTATCTTTTTATGGATCGTGCGCAGCCATATAACTAAGTTTATTATACGATATGTTTATAAAACCGTGCAATAGCATCAACAGACAACCACGAATACCATACGATATTGGATATTTTAAGACCCGGTTTAACCGTTTTTGTATTAAATGAAAAAGGTATTTTTGAAGGTCTTTGAAGTTCTTTCCCCAGTTTGAGCAACTGATAATATTGAGTAAATGGAAAGGAATTAAGCATTATAACTAGCACAAATTGATAGTTTCATTGGCGAGAACGAAAACAAAACACAAAAACTGAACTTACTCTATTGCAGCAATGGCTGAGAGTCACTCGAGACCAGAGACTTGAAGACATTCTGCCAGGGTGGATGGAAATTTTGCCTTCTCTATTTTTCATTTTGTTAAAGACAAACCGACAAGAATAACTAAGGACACGAAATCACTTATTGATCTCATCGGCGTTAGCCATCCACAGAACATAAGAGACCATGGAGTTATTACTTCACATGTAAGTGATCATGAGCTGGTTTATTGCGTTCGAAAAATAAACTGGAGAAAGGCCCCGTCGCAAATCAAAATATTTAGAAATTATGCAAATTATGATCCCAGTAATTTTTGTGCAGACTTGAGAGGTGTCGACTGGTCAATTCCCAATGGTCAGGCTGCTAGTGTTGAAAATCACTGGAGCGAATTCAAAACCGCTTTTATCTCAGTAGCTGACCAGCACGCTCCGGTTATTCAGAAGCGCGTACAGGGAATCGCCAACTGAATCGACACAGGGCTCGCGAACAGCAGCTCGCACCTTCGGGGTTTACTCGGTCTTGGGCCTACAAGATTTTTAGGTCGTGGGTACGCCACTGAGTCGACCACGTGACGTGTTCAGGTACGCGACATCTGCTGGCAGTTTACCTCTGGCTGGCCTCCGTGAGAGCAAAAACGCCTGGTACTTAAGCTGTTTAATTTAGGTAGAGGTCACGCACGGGTTCGACTCCCATTGAAGCCCGATTTTTTCTTCTCTTTTGTAATAGTTTTAAAAATTACGTACATACCGCCGATTACTACTCATAAAGTGTTTGTTTATTAACTATTTTTAAAATTGCTATTACGAGTCAAGTATATATTATATTTCGAAACTGTACAATACTTTTTTAACATGGGCAGTGAGATAGGGAATATTATTTTGTGTTTTTTTCCGTTTACTTAAAATTGTTGATGTTTCATTTTACATTCTTACTGAATTATTTGATTTTTTTTTATAAACAGTTGCATATGGAAATGAAGGATCGTCTGTATTAGAGGTATGCTTGTTTCCTTGGCACGAAGATAGACTCCCAGGAAAAAATGACATCAAGAACATTTTTACTTTCAATGAACATATGTGTATAGAGAATGCATCAGGAGAAAAAAGAAAAAACGAACCATTTCGCCTAAAACCTGACAAAAGTACTGAACAAGATGAAGATAACGATGAAGAAGAAGAAGAAGAAGAAGAAGAAGAACAAGAACAAGAAGAACAAGAACAAGAACAAGAACAAGAACAAGAACAAGAACAAGAACAAGAACAAGAAGAACAAGAAGAACAAGAACAAGAAAAAGAAGAAGAACAAGAAGAACAAGATGATGATGATGATGATGATGATGATGAGAAGAAAAGTGATGGTGGTGGTACTGGAGATGAGGAAGATTATGATGGTGGTGATGGAGATGAGAAAAATTGTGATGACGGAGATAAGGAAAATGTTGATGATGGAGATGAAGAAAATGTTGATGGAGATGAGGAAAATGTTGATGATAGAGGTGAGGAAAATGTTGATGATAGAGATGAGGAAAATGTTGATGATAGAGGTGAGGAAAATGTTGATGATAGAGTTGAGGAAAATGTTGATGATGATGGTGAAGATAGCCTTTACCCTGGAGAACTCCTGGAAAACTCCTGGAATTTTCTTATCACCAGTCAGTGAGCACCGTGGGTTTGCATTTTCTATAAGTCAATCAACGTTTATTGTTTTACAGCTACTTACAACGTGTCTTTTTTTTGTCCTAAACATATGTGTCTTTGTTTGGAACTGTGAAACCACCACTATAACATGTACAAAAACCATCGTCATCAGCCACTTTCACCACTACTATCATCACTACCACCATCATCACCATCACTACCATCACCACAATCATCACCACTACCAGAATCATCACTACATCACTACTACCACCACTGCCAAAACCAGCAACTTCACCATCATCAATCATTAGACCCAGTACAATTATCACCATCATTACTATCACCCCCATCACTGCCAAAATCATCATCACTACAACTACCACCGTTACCACAACCAGCATTTTCATGATCACCTCCACTATTATTGCCACAGTAATCACACCACTATCAAAACCATTAAAATTCTCATCTACTACCACCACCAGAAACATCACCATTAATATCATCATCACTACAACTACCACCGTTACTACAACCAGCATCTTCATCATCACCTCCACCATTATTACCACTATAACCACACCACTATCAAAACCATTACCTCATCCACTACCATGCACCACCACAAACATCACCACTACTATCATCACTACAACTACCACCATTACTACAACCAGTATTGTCATCATCACCTCCACTGTTATTGCCACTATAACCACACACTATCAAATTAAAACCATTACCACTGGAATCATTACCACTAGAATCATTAGCCACCACCAACACCAATCATTACAACCACTACTATCATCATCAACAACATCACTATTCTTACTACCATAACTAGCACAACCAGTATCTTCGCCATCATCACGACAGCCATCTTCAACCCCTAGTACCACCACAGTTGTCTACACCGTCACTACCACAATCATCACCACTATATTCTCCTTCACTACCACTATCAGAACCTTCGCCATTACCACCGCCACCATCGTCATCAGCACCATCATCATTAACCACTATCATCACTTCCATCATCACAACCAGCATCATCACCACCATCATTATTAACCACTATCATCACTTCCATCATCACAACCAGTATCATCACCACCATCATTATTAACCACTATCATCACTTCCATCATCACAACCAGTATCATCACCACCAAAACCACCTTCGTCACCATCACTACCACCACCACCACCACCACCATTACTGCCATCACCATCAACTACTGCCGTCACTACTATCATGGCCGTCACCTTCATTATCAGTATCACCATCGTCACCAACAACACTTCTCTCACCAAAACCTACCATAACCATTACGACCATTACCTGAACCATCTTCATCGTCATCACAGTTACGTTATCGGTTTTATGTCAATATCGCAATCCAGTTGTCTTTGTTCGTAAAATCGATTTCTTAGCAAATGTGGCCTATATTAAAGTTGCTAACAGTTGTGCCTACAATCATCATTTAGGCATCAAGAAATTATTCAATTCAACCGCACGGTGTGTTTGTGAGCAAAGACAATGAAGGAGCTTTGTACCATGATTTTACATCGGGGAGATACAAACGTGATGACATCGTCCAACCAAATACTACACACGAGTACGTTTGGAGAGTTCCCGAGCTCGTAGGTCCCACGCGAGAAGACGCGCAGTGTTTAACATACGTGTATCAGTCAGCGGTAGATCCAATCAAGGACATGTATTCAGGTTGGTTTCTACTAAAGGTTCTAGTGAGCGACTTTATATGAAATGATAAATTCTCTCAAAGGTTGTGACTAGATTATAGGAATAATGTAGGGAGAGATGAGAACTTGATCAAAATTTATTTATGCCATTTTTGTCTAGTCCAAAACAATGCGAGTTTGTATGAAGAGATAATAGGAATAATCAAGTTAGAGTTGAGAATTTCATCAAAAGTCATTTAAGCCATTTTTGCAATAGGCCCTTTGATTTACTGATGATGAAAAACAACGACTTTGTGTTAAAGAGATTGTCTGTTGCTTCATGATTTATCTTTCTGATCTTTGTTCTTTACTTCAATCTTTTGCTTACAGTAAATGTTACTTTGTTAATGTAGGCACAGAAGTTATTTACTGAAATCTGAATGTTGTCACACACTAATATAAATTGCTTGAAAAATACATCTTAGATTCAATGATAACAGGTATTTACAGAATGAACTACAAAATATGAAACAACTGCGACTATTCTTTTCTTACCTTGTGACAGGATCTTCTGCCATCGCCAGAATTATGGTCTTTATGTATTTGGATTACCTATACGCACGATACCAGACTTATACGAAGGATTTTTTTCGGCGGAAAGTAGTAATATCCACAACTACCTCCATTTTCTTTTTTCTCTTTTTTGTTTTTCAACCTTTCACGATTTTGCGCACTCAGTCTGGTCAACAGCTGGGGATGCGAGGGAGGGACAAAAGCTTGAACAATCCAAAAGTTTCTTCGGCTTTTGCATGCTTCCTGGGTATAAATACGAAAAAAGTTCCCTGTTAATCCCGTGTGTGGTGGGGTTGTAAATGCATCTAACGCACCCTTGAACCTGTGGTCGGAGGCCTAGTAACTGACAAAAAGTTAAGAGTAAATATAAATATTTAACAATTAGACCTCGCAGACAAATGGACTACGAGTCAATATTCAAACCCGTTGTCCATGAGGCCAATAGGTGTAACTGTTTTTGTATCATCCTACTAATCAGTCAAAAAATAATGTACAAATTAAGTTATTGATAATAATAAAAACAACTCTAGTTATGTGTCAATATATTTTAGCCGGTCAAAGGCCTACTAATTGGGGACACCATCTTTACCACTCAAAGGTGGACGGAGACTTTTCATATGACATACATACACACATAAACACAGACGTTTCCGAGGTTTAGTCATTTTTTCATGAGTAGGTCCGTGCCAAATGAGATATTCTAGTGAAAGTTTCGCAGACATATAAACACTACAGATTTCTGTTGTTTTTAGACTTTTGCTGCAGGGGGTCCTAATAAGCTCCGCGAAGTCGGAAAAACAAAACAATTATAAGCGTGCCCCTCCCCCCCTGTTTATTGAGCACCTAAGAGTAAAAACAAATTTAATATAAAAAATGTTTAAAAGACTTTCGTTTTGTTTTCTTTTTTTTTTTATCAAGGACTTATTGGCCCGGTTCTGGTATGTAAGAAGGGAGCCCTGAATGATACAGGATACCAAAACTCTGTGGACAAAGAATTTGTTTTACTTTTCATCGTATCAGACGAAAGTTCCTCTTGGTATCATGAAGAGAACAAGAACAAATTTTGTGGTACACCAGACCAAGTGGATAACAGTGAGAAATTCATTCCATTACTTAAATTATTTTACTAGATATCACGATATTAAACGAAAGGAAATCTCGGAAAAAAATCCGAGCCCCATATGGGATTTTAACCCACGACCCTCCGTGATCTGGTCTTATGCTCTAACCACTGAGCTACTGGAGACTCTATGGTGAGCAAGAATCAATTCTTTTGGGTCTAGACTGAAACCACGTCACGCGGTTACACAACCAAGTAACGACTGACGCACATGAACTCACTACCAGCACCACGCTGCCACACTAAGCCATTTTAAAATGCAATAGTTGCTTAGCAATTACACAGTGAAATAATTTTTTCTTTGTGTGAAGAGTTAACGAGCCAAAATGAAAAGAGTTAATCTAATTGAGAATCAATATTGTTTCCTGAGCTCGAAGTTAAATCGTATTTATTGATCATGACCTTAACTTTTTATAAAACACAAGCAGTTTGATATCCATCCATTATCAATGTAAAGCGGCTGACGTTATAAACTATCTTATTTTGCTTTCAAGTAATGAAATGCAATTAAAGGTATTATATTGTAATGTATTGTTTGAAAGGCACATTAGTTTGGACGTGTGTTGGTGCGTGCGTCAAAAAACTCGCGAAATCACTTGAAAGTATATTCTTATAATGGCGATTTTTATTGGAGTGTAACCTTAAACAAATATATATCATATCACTTGTTTGTATTAATTAAATCAATTTTTTTTCACTCACGTTTTGTTCGATATGATGAGGTTTTTCCACTCACGCTTATTGGATATGATGGGATTATTCCACTCATGCATCGTGGATATAATGGGATTATTCCACTCATGCATGTTAGATATGAGATTATTCTCGTTCTTGCTATAATAATTAAATAACATAATTTAGGTTAGTTAATCATATTCAAGCATTGTAGTCATATAGTAGTTGGTTTTCATCGCTAACACAATGGCTATAATATTAATAATAATAATAATAATAATAATAATAATAATAATAATAATAATAATAATAATAAATATAACAATGAAGATTTTATTTAGGTGTAAAGTCTTCTAGCTGGCCAAAGGCCTACTAATTGGGGAC
>JAPEIX020046261.1:0-11612 GCA_026122405.2 Zoanthus sansibaricus
CGAGACTACGAGGACGTAACAGCAAAAACTTTCTCTGTATTTGTTTAGCTTCACGGAGAAACATTAAATTGTTTTTTCCATTCACAAAGCGTAAAGCAAAGAAACAAAACCCACATGAGCCGCACAAAGAAGTAAAGAGTAAACCAGAAATGTGATTTTTCCGAGCCGTCGTCGTTCATGTTGCCGTCCTCGTTGCTTAAGGTCCCTACTATGCACCACTGGAGAAACATAACACATTGCAACACTTTACTGATCTATTTCTTTACTTTTGTGTACATTTGTCTTTCCGTATAGTTTATTGTGGTCCTATTCGTTGTTATAAAGTTCAGTAGGTTTATGATAGTTTGTTTCATGTTTGTGCTTTTGCTGTTTTTGATTCTTTGCACGTATCAATCCTGTTTGAGTCTCGCCTAGAAATGATCCTCACCCTTGCCAGTACGGAGTTTAATCTTCGTTACAGCAGTTAGCGATCCAATTTCTATCATCAAAAGGTTACAACTGAAATACGAAGTTACTCTGGTTATCGCTAAGACCGTGGATATAGTCGGACGTCTTTTCATGCTTTTGTCTGGCATTGTTTTTGATACCGCAAAAGGGGATCCATTTTTTTTCAATTTATGCCCACTAACATTAAACGGTCTCAACTAAAATACGAAGTTGTCAGACGGCTGACAAAGCTTACAGTTTTACCACTTACTAAAACGATGCGCAGTTGATATTTTTGCGATTAAGAACGATATAATTTTTGTGTGGAAAATAAAATGTGGACTTCAAGGTTCAAGGTGCCAGTTGCCGTTTCATAGTCAGTAAAATCTCCTTAGTTTTCAGCAGCCAATACTGAACATGTATTAGTGCCGTTTGCTTTTTGTTGTACGTGTGAGGAATCAAGTTTGAGTCTGGTTATCAAGAAGACCGTGAATATAATTGGACTTCTTTTGTGCTTTTGCATGACATTTCTTTTGAATGTGCAAAATAACCAACTAACTTGTCTGAAACAATGGTTTCTGTATGCTTGCGAATTGTACTGTTTCTAACCAAAATGTTTGTTAAATAGATAGGTTTATCTTTGTGTATTAACACCTTTGTATCTCTGTTCTTTATTCCGCGTAGTCGTTTTACCACTACTGAATATTTCTGATCTCACCTCCTGTTTGATGTGGCAATACGAAAGTGTGTCTGTCACCATACCAACACGTTTCGTTCTTGTCCCCTCAGCGGTGTACCCGTCCCTGCAACTTGCCTTTGGTGACTCTATACGCTGGGTGATGATACCTCGACGTAATACCCCACCCCCCAGGTGGATGATCAGTTGTCTCTCAGCTATGTGCGTGTGACATGCTAGGAAGACTGTAAATGCACCATGTAATGTAATAGCTAACCAACTTGCACTTACCAATAACGAAATTGATAGCATTAGGAATTGATCATTGCCAGATTCAAGATTTTATTAGAAAGGACATTTATTGTTATTCTAGATTTTGCGTTTATTTTCAGCAAAAAATATAAATTTCTAAAATTAGGCTAATCTATATTAATTAATTATACTATTTATGAGACAAAAGTCAGCTATTTTTGGAAATAACAGTTAGAATGTTATGGAATTTAAAATATTTCCTATTAAAGAGCAAGCTTAATATGATCATAATAGAAAAGATTAAAA
The DNA here is from genome assembly GCA_026122405.2 of Zoanthus sansibaricus. NCBI lineage: Eukaryota > Metazoa > Cnidaria > Anthozoa > Zoantharia > Zoanthidae > Zoanthus > Zoanthus sansibaricus. Next base: position 1,661 of record JAPEIX020046261.1, read on the forward strand.
TTAAAATATTTGGGGAATTTGTCGGTTATATTTTAGGTGTAAACTGAACCGAATTTCATACCATGTTGCTACAGTCTGTTATGTGCGACGATATAACACCCATTCGGAGGATTTTATTTTAAAGAAAACTTATTACAAAGCCTAATTCTATGTACAGTTTTTTTTTTCATTCAGAAGACTGACGTCATAACGTTACTCAATTTGCCCCTTCGAATAATTTCACTCTCTTTGTTTGTAAACACATTTGCTTGTAAAACTCGAGTTTTCCTTTTTATTTCTTTTAAACCTGCATGCTTGCCTGAAGAGTCGGGCAGAAAATTCCATTCTCAAAGCTCACCGATTAAAGCTCAGGTTCTATATGTTATTGGCTGGCGAAGAAAAACAAAGTTTTTAAAAGCTGGCCAATAATTATGTGGCCAGTAGTTTTGGAATTTCAAAAATGATAATTAAAATAGGAATGCTTAGATAGTTCGTTTAAGGAAGACATATTGCTGGGAATTGATAGATTTTAACTTTAACTGATGATAGTATTTATATCAGTCGTCTCGTGCACGATCTCCATATACTTCTAACGATTAACTTCCGAATTTCAAGGTTTAATGCTGTCTTAGAATCTGTATCAGTTAGGGAAATCAATTGTTAAATTCGTGTTTATAAGACACTATGTTTACAGCATGGAATTCTTTTCAGATGGATAAGGTCAAGTAGGAATAATAATGAAAAAATGCTTGTTGAAAGAGTAGAAACAAGCTGTCCGTGATCTGGTCTTATATTCGCAACTAATCTCGTGGCAGAAAAGAGCGTTGTTGTCGTTCCCATTCCTAGGCATCTGGAGATGGATAACGAGACGGTTAATATAAACAGGCTCGGGCACTAAACGAACGAGGCAGATTGTAAACAGTGAGATCAGCTTATCAGCAGATTCACTTATGATGTTCCTATCAATGTTTTTCACGGGGTAGGGAAGATGTGCTACAATTGATTTTGTTTCCTAATAATGGAATTTTGCTCAAGTCAGTCAAATTTACCCAGCAAAAAGTTCGACAAGGTTTTTCTGGTGATTTTAGTTTCACATCGTATACTCAACATTTTCTTTACTTATTAATTAGTAAAACTTCAAACCTTTATTCTTTCTATAAATAATGGAACTCTTCATAACAATTTCAATATTGAAATGTTCAACCTTGCTTGGAAACTTTGTGCATTCCAATGGGCTAAATATTTTAGAAGCAGCTTTAAGACAAATATCTAACCCTTCGGAAGGCATGTTTTTTCAAACGTTTTACATCTTCCCTCTCTTAAAGTAAACCTTGATAGGTGCAATAACGGTGTGATAATATTTTTATACTACTTAACAACCATCAAATAAAACACTGTAATAAACACTGATTAAAAACTAAATTTTCTGCACCTCGTAGTCGCACACTACTTCGTTTTTGTTAGTCATTATTAGTTCTTTACCAATGGGGGAAAAAAAGTGCAGCTTCGCCATATAGCCATAAAATATTAAAATGGTTGGCGAAAATTGCACTTCTTGTAACTTTGTTGCAACGCGGTTGAAATAAATAATACTAGCATTTTGATAAGTGTTTGTGTATTGGTTTATTAGTATTATGTTATTTGTTGTTATGTATAAATGAACTCCGATTATGAATTAAATAAAAAAAGATCTTTTTCTGGTCCAGCCTGTTAGTTTAGTCCAATTAAAGCTACAGATCAAATTTAAGAACTATTAAAGTTGTTATGCTCAATCCGCGTTGCCAAGGAATCGTTCATGCGTGTAATTTCGACCAATCACAAGTGAAATTGCACGAGTGCGTGGGTTGTGCAAGCTTGTGTTTTGGCAAGGTCGATCGAGTATTCTTTAATCAAATAAATCAACGCAAAACAAGGACTTCTTGTTGCAGTGAACCCCACATAAAAGGAACATGCAGCAAAAAAGGCAGTAGACACGTACGCTTTGCGTACCTTTTGTTAGTATAAACCTACAAATGGTCTAACACGCGTCCTGTATTCTGATTGGCTACTCGACTAGAGCTCTACTTTTGACAACGATCTAGTTGAGAAAAGATGGCGGATCAAAATAGTAATGAGCCCCGTTTTGCTATAATTTAATATGTACATCCTTTTTTAACGATCAGCAGGTTTATACTAAAACAATTTGACCTCTCGGTCTCGTGGACTACGAGTTTGAAAGCCGATTCGGCCTAGGGCCTCATAGACTATTGACTCGTCTATTTGTCCTCGAGGTCTAATTGTTAAGTAGATATTCGGGCAAAGGCAGCACCTTCTCCTAGAGAGTTGGTCCGGTCGGGAATCGAAATCGAGCCTCCCGCACGATAGACTGGCACCTTACCAACTAGGCCTTACCAGGCGGCACTCACCATGATAAAAATAACAATGTAGGATACATAAGCTTCTTACAAGGATGTAACCAAGATAAAAAATTTGAAAAGCTTTTAACACAAAATGGAAACTAAGTAGCAATCATGCAGTATATCAAATAACTACTATGGGGAGCACAAAAAATCAATATCCCATGCAGCGTAATGGGAAATGGGCTACAATTATTGTAGCCTTTGAAAACGAGAGGTCAAATTGTCCAGTTTAGTTAGTGTGTATTTATTACGATAACACACCCCTCTGTAAGAGACCCAACGAAACCCGACCCAGTGGAAATGTTGCCCCTACCCAGAAAATAGTTAGCCTACCCCGAACCCAGCGATTTTTCTGATTTGACCCAGACACTTTTTTACCTTCCCCAGTGCGAAAGCCGAGTATCCAGTGTGTTTACTAGATTTTACGTCTTGCTTGGGTAGAGCTAGTAAGCGGAGTCGAAAGCTATTAAACCCAGCGAAAAAATAGTCTAATCCAGTGAACGTTTTCTAAGAACCCAATGGGAAATTCGATCTCACTTGGTCTGTTACAGAGGGGTGTGTTACCAAATAAGAGCGAAACAGAAGTTCACACTCGACTACTTTTTTAGCTCACTCATGTGCGCGCATGCGCAAGCAATGAATGAATATCGTGAGGGTGAAATGTCGACAAAAGTGCAACGTAGACTGAACTTAGTGGACAGAAATTGTGGACCGTAGACGGTCCTCACCCCTCCCTGCTTCGGCATAACAAAAGTCCAAATAATCTTCGATGTCGCTGCAATAGGCAAATGCAAAGAGCAAGAATAAAGAATGCTTGTATGCCGTTATAAATAAACTTAAATATTGGGGCAGAATTTGTCTGATTACTACTAGATTACCAAATAAGCCGTAAGAGCCGAACGCTACCAAAGTGGCCCTTCTGCTTATATTTAGTGGCTGAAAGCACAACTGTGAAAATCAACAAAAAGCAATCACAAAAACAATTCATTAGTTGGATGATACCAATTTATACAAGCATGGGCAAGTATTTTAAAACACCATAGACTCAAAAAACATCAGCGTAAACTGATCAACTATAGACTTGGCCCCCCTTTTCTATTTTCCCAACTATTTCTTAAAATAAAAATAATTTAACACTAAAAAAGACTTAAGACTAAAACTTCCCACTGTTTAATGGTTGTTCAAGGCAAAACCTGAACACCAATGGGCGTTAAGTACAAACTGCTAAAAAACTTCATTTGATACCATCACTTTATTGAAAACTTCAATACATTTAAAGATATTTTTTTTGGATTAAAACTCTATTTCTAATACTAATATGTATAGCTTAAAATAGAACTCCTCCCAATACGCTTGCTCCATTATATTATTGTTGAACTCTACAACTTGGTTTCTTTTAGGAGCATAACTATATTTAAGTACAACTAACTAAATATTTAACAAATTCACCAAAGTTTTACTTATTTAAGGCTTAAAGCTTTATTGCTTGTACTCTATGGTAATTAAGATTTCTTTCTGTCCCTTTTTTGCTCTTCAAACGGGTCAAACATGTGACATGTGATTGATGAAGGAGTGTTGAAATGGATCCTACCGCCATCAAACATGCAGTTAAATCAAATGGCATGATGTTTATTACGTCATACGAGGAAGCCATTTTGATTGCGCAAGCGACATGTTGGATGAAAAGTTTGAGCCGAATCAAACTTAATTCAACATCAGTACCCACTACCAACCAACAACTTTGATCGTTGTGCTCAAACATATATAAAAATATGTTAGGTCAAACAATGTTGGATAGCGTTTGACAAACACATGTCACCCGTTCAAATGATTGTTAGATTCCACATATTCCACATAACGCTATAACAAATATAAACAAAAATAAACCTGTAAATGTAGTATTTTTATATATGAACTTAATATTTACATAAAGTAAGTTAATTTTTACTGAATTTTTTTATCGTTCTTGATGAAAACTAAAAATACATTTTTAATTTTTTAACATGGTCCCTGATGTTTGAAGTGATGTTAATTGTTACTACTGTTTGGTAAAAACATCTGACTATTTCGACATACGCAAACAGGAAACGTCACATTTTCAATACAAAGTTGAAATTTCACAAACCCGACTGCCTTCTCTGTATCTAGAATACCACTAGTTTCTCAGCAAACAGCCTGACACCTATCTTTTTTAAAGTTTTTCTACTGAAATCATGATAGCCCTTCAGTCATATTTGAGAAAACAATCAATTCATGTGATTTTCCTTCCAGCTTGTAGCATTGTTCATTAGTTGTATTTTTAATACAAGCAATTTTTTTTTTCAAATCCAAAATTACTGCTTCAATAACTATTACCAATTTTATCTGATATTTTCATACGTGTACAACCAGGAAGTGTCCGTGTTCCAGCGAGTATAAGCACATTATGCTATGATTTAAAACATCACTTTTTGAGGTACTAGTTAAAAATGGTTTCCTTTACTAGCGATTGAGTTAAGTACATTTTCAGCAAAATACAGCTGATGTACTACGTTCTCTTTAAAAGGGTTCCTACCCCTTCGGTTTTCATTCTCTTCAGACGTTCTTGAATATCAACTTCTTCCTCGAAGAAATGAACCAAATACGGTTCAGTCAACATGGATGCAAGAAATTGTTCAAAAGAAATCGCCCAGTAAAGGTCAAGTGCACCAGATAAAGATGGTGTGGCTTCGGACGAATTTAGCTCGGGTTCATCCTGCAATTCTAATGTCAAGTCACCATCCGTAGTTCTTTCAGAAGAAAGTTCGGGCAGGTTGTCATAATCACTAGATTCTGTAGTCAAAATATTTTTCAAGCTTGTATTATTCATTCCTAATTCTCCTAAAGGTGATGATGGCGAATGGGTTGTCTGTTTGATGTTCTCAAGCCGTTCATCCTTTTTTTGGCAACAGCTTCCTGTTGCTGCTTCAGACGGTAAACCTTGTTCATCACCCAGTTTGCTACAAACAAGCTCTAAAGTGTTCCAATCTACTGCCGTTCGGTCAATATCGACAGGTTCTGGACTGCTAAAGGCATCATCACTTCCCACATACACAAAATCCTCCCCATTGTTACTATGGCCTGGGGTTCCAATTGAGGAATCTGAGCTGCGGGCGGCATCAGCAAGGGCCTCCTTTACCAAAAGCGAGCTCTCCAATTGCGAAGCTATAGTAACGTCCTCATTAATCATTACTGGATTATTAAAGGCAGGTAAACCAGGCTGCATTTCTTTCATCCCTTTGGATTTCTTACTGGGTCCAGGATTTTTTTCATCCAACTTATCGTCCATGGTGACCGCTGGAATAATTGATGAATTATCACAGTTCTGTGTCCGTTTTTCTGATTCACTTCCGAACTCTCCTAATCTAAGAAGAACGCTACCGACCGAAGCTATTGCTTGATACAGCTGCTGCTCATTGGGTTGGTCGCGAAACAGAGAATACATTGTTTTCCACAACAGAATAAACTGCTCCTGAAAATTTTAAGTAAGAAGTTAAATAGGAATAATTGACAAGCAGAGGATCAACAAGGATAACGAAAAGGAAAAGATTACGAGGAACAGCCTGATTGAGAAGTAGAGGATCAACAAGGATAACGGAAATGAAAAGATTACAATTGCATGAATAATTGCTAGTAAGTCCTACAAGTCAATAGAGTTAATTGAGATAGTAATCTTAATGTCAACAAGCTGATTTTCCTTGAGAAGAATTTGTTGCTATCGTCAACGGACAATATACTGAAACACAGTTTTGAAACAGTGGACAAAGGTAACCTATAGCTATTGAAGGAAAGGTAAATACAAACTAATATTGACTGCACCCACTTGTGTCATTCTTGGAAGTTCTTTTGATCTCTTCTCCTCTTGGGGTATCATAAATTTACGCCTATCCTCAGGTTCTCGATCACCACTAGTTGATGGTATTTTTACATCGATTGGTCTGCTTGGATCCACTCTGCACGATGAGAAGGAAAAGTAAGAGATAACTGACCACACTTAATCGCAAAGTAAAATGAGTACAAACTTTTGTACAAAAACTTTTCTTAGCAAGGTGACAACATCACTCAAAGGTTCTTTTGAAAAACGAACTTATCAAAAGAGCTATTCTATCACATGCAAGTTCATTACTAAACAAAAAACCCTTGAAGGTTTGCAATATCAATGAATTAATATATGCCATGGTTCCAAATGCAGAAGTCGATCACAACAGGAGGAGATTCTCCTTGATCAAACCTACCAGATAAGTAACAGAGCTTGATTTTCAGGTTAGAAAAGAAATTAGGTTCGCAGCTAAGCTATCAAAACCTTATGCTAAAGCTAGCTAAATCCTTTACCAGCAAATTGGTCCAAGGAGCTTTTCTCCGATTTCTGTAGTGTTAAGTCTAATTCCATCTGGATGTAACACTAATCAAGAATAGATATTGATATTTTCTTTTACTAGAAATTTAAACTAGTAATCACTTGGTTCACTAGTCTGTCCATTTTTTACTAGACAGCTTTATTCCCATTTAATTTTTAACAATAATAATAATAATAATAATATAACTGTATTTCAAATCGTTGAATAAATGAATTTTATGTGGCCTAATTTCTTGAGGTTTAAGGCTGACCAAAATTTAGATTTGTAGCAAAATAATGAATACGAGCTAAATCTAGCTAAATTCTTTACGAGCCAAGTAACCCATGGAACTGGCGCTTATATCCGATTTCTGTAGTATTAAGTAAATTATAGTCTTTGATTCCCTCTGGATGGGACACTAATCCATCGAAGATTAGCTGCCACCAAACACTGCTACTCATCTACCTATCCCAGAAAGATGGAAAGCTGAATTGGCTAAGATAGAAAAGAGGGTCCCGCAAATCTTCAAATCTCTGCAAAGCTGGGATCGGACTGGGAACCTTGTGGTCGTAAAGCAGAATTCTTACCAACTGCATCAGCCATGTCCACCTATCAAAACCTTGTGGTTCATGTTTTTTTAATTCAGTTAGTTCATGTTACAGTTAGCAGTAACATCTTTTATTTTATTGTGTTTGCCAACATAAGGAAGCTGAACTGATTACCTCATGCCACTACAATCCCCAGCATGATTCCCTACAGGTTGAGATACATCGTTATTGGACTGCTGGACTTGTTCAGCACTTTCACCTTCGCTTGCCTCAGTGCAGCTGTCGATGGAGCTTCTTTCACTCTCGTTTCCAGTCTCTTCGCACATAGCAGGTGCAACGTGCATACAATAAACAAACTGCATAATGTCCTGGAATTCACCACGACAGATTACACCGAGACCTTGAGCAAATTGTTTAAATGTTATAAGCTCGTCTCCGTCTTCATCTATTACCTGTCAAAATATTCAAGGTGTACATTTGATAATAATAATAAATAATAATAATAATAAATACTTTATTCAACGTCAATTGCGAAGGAAGTGGTTGCCCATTCTTCCTAGCCAGGGGCAAATGTTTAATCCCTCGACGGCTCAGATTTTGGGGTGAATGTCGAATTTGCAGGGGGAGGAAAACCGGAGTACCCGGAGAAAAACCCACGGAGTCAGACTGAGATTGACAAATCTCAGCCCACATGCGGAGCCCAGGACTCGATCCCAGGTCGTAGGACAAATGCAAGTTCTAATACCACGTTGTGCAAAAATGCTAAGGCTTTATTTTACGGATGAATAGCACCTCCTGAATAAGGTAATCTAATTTCCCAACAGATGCCAGAAACATTCAGTTTGGTAAAAACCAATCCAAAGCTTGCACGTTGCCTACTGCATGAATCACTTTACAAGCTTCAAAATAATTACGTCACTTGAAACCACTTCTGGACCAATGCATTGGTTGGTTTTTAAATGTTTTAGGGAATCTAGTTGTTAATCTAACACGCATTATCTATGCTAATGCTAACCCGTTGGTTTAAATGTCAAGGGTCTTTGGCCAAAGATCCATTCGCCCAAATTTTTGTTATGAAATGATCAAACAGTTTTAGTAGGGAATCTCATTTAACTATTTTACTCAGAAAAACTCACATCAAACCTGGCTTAATATACGCCCAGAATCGCATAAACCTGGAATGCTTTAGATTAGTCCAATCTCAGTTTGTTACATTACACTTGTAAACATTTACCCTGAAAGCTCTCAGCGCAAGCTGTGCACTATCCTCACAAGCACCCCAAGGTGTAAGGCAGCAAAACAAAGGAATGAATCTTTCAAGATCGATGCACTGCTGTTGCACGGGTTCCTTTGTGTCTGGAGTACCCCAGTATCTACTCTTCAGGTGACCATCCTACAAGTAAAACAAGTATTTCAGTAACTGCAAAAAAGAAGCTTTTAAAAATATTCAGGCTTAAACGATAATCAAACCAATTGCCTCTGCAATTCTAATTTTGCGCTTTACCAACTGAGCTACAAAACCATTGCTGTTAGAGGAATGCCACCCAAAATTATAAAGGCAGCTTTTGTTGAAGATTAATGGCAATGAATACAAAACATGACTGCTTGAGTGCACCGCAAAATGGGCAAAAAACACATTCATTGATAAAACCTTTTTAGGTTTGTAATGAGTATATATTACCTTGAACACAGCGTACAATTGCTCAAGTTCCTTCTGATCAAACAATGAACTCTCCGCACCAATTGATCGTACTGCATTTCGCCTCATACTATCTTCTAGACCCTGATGGAAAAGAAGCTAAAATGAAAACTTGGAAACAAATCTTTGCTTTACGAAAGTACCGAGTACCCCTTTTTATAATATGACTCCAAATAGCTGTCAATGACATAGGTAAAAAACCTTTATACAAAGACAATGTTCAGAGTTAAAAACGGAAGGCAAAACAACAAACTCGTCAGCCTGAAGACTGCCATATAAAATTCCTAAAGAATGTTGTCTAACTCATAGCTTTTGAAATTTTCAGCATCTTGTCTTATTTTAACATCTCCCTTAATATCTATAAAACATTTCAGCGTTGTAGCCATCAAAAATGTCCGCCATTTTATTCCTGTTAACAGTTGTTTGTAGATAAATTGATAGACAGATTGCAGTAAGGTCTTCGTGTATTCTTATGCAAACAATTTTGACAGGTTACCTGAACAACTTTAAGTCTCTGTGCGTTCCTCATAGATTCAATAGTTTCTGCGGTTATGAAGCCAAACTTCTGGTATGACTCCAGAATTAAAGTGGCCACATCAACATTAGGCAGCCGCTGAAAATAAAATTTATAAGCATCTACATATTTGCTTGCGAGTACTGTAAGACCATCACCTACAACTAGGCAGAATAACACAATACATGTGAGGGATAAGCATACGCGGGGTTGCCACTACATGACCGTACGCAGGGGGGTGCGTGGGGTGCGCATGCACCCCCCTTCCCACCCCCACAACGGCCATAAAGGTCCACAAAGTCTACTTGATTATAAAGATAATGAATAAAAAAATAAAATTTACGATGGAAAATGATCATCAAAGCTTACTTAGAAGCACTCTTGTTTACAAGAAAAACTATCTTAATAATAAATTAGAATAAAATCTAATTTGTCGGTCCAGCAATATTACCCTGAGT
>JAPEIX020046291.1:0-11609 GCA_026122405.2 Zoanthus sansibaricus
ACACACATAAACACAGAAGTCTCCGAGGGCCTACGATTTAACGTCCTTATCCGAGAAGACGCGAAAGTCTAACCGTTAGCAGATGTTAGAACAAAGGCAGCCAACGTTAAGCGACATTCACCTGATAGATTCTACATTGAAGTGGTCCGTCATTGCAGCCGCCTGGCCTCGTTCGGAAGCTTCAAGAAACCATCGAAGGTCTCTTCCACGCTCTCGATGATCTCTCCTTTATCCTCCGCTGCGGATGTAGCTTGGAGCTGGCAGGCCATAGAACAACTCACACATGGTTGCTTAAGTATACATAAGTTGAGGTATGCCAACAGAGATCTTTGTTCATACTGCGGCTTGATTTTGGATGCTGAGCTGTCCGAGAAGTGAGTCAGAACAATCAGTTCTTAGCCATTTAAAATTTGGATATGGGTCAAAATTGGAATGCCAATGGATCCACAAAAGTGGTCATGTTGAGTATAAAGCCATCAAATCCATGTTTGGGGATTTATAATTTTGACATATTTTGACATGTTCAATAAGGCCATTCATTGGGTGTTCATCCCTAAGTTGGATAAAAATCAAAAAAGTAATAAGCGGGCCCCCCCTTGTATTAAGCACCCAAGGGTACGGGCGTATTCGGACCAGTTCCTGGATGCTGATTTTCAGAAAATTTTCAAAACTCACAAAATTACATAGAAATGATTTCAAGGACCTTCTGAAATTTTCCGAAATTTTTCAAAAATCTAAAATGCATAAAAAACAGCTTTAAACATTTCCGAAGCTTGCCGAAAACTGTCGGATATGTCCGATGCTTTCCGTAGATGTAGGCATGGGATATATTACCGAAAATAAAAGAAAGTGATATGATAAATGATTTATTAACCTCACTGGCTCAGTCTGTACTATCAAGACATTGGTCTGATATTTTCCCATACAGAATCGCACTCGGTTAATAATCTCTTATTATTTCCAGAGATATTAAGTTGGAGAATTTGAAGATTAACGTGTCAACTTAGTGATGACTTAAGTTGGAATAGACACAGTGATCACATCACCAGTAAAACACTAGAAGTGCTTATAATGATACTTGAACAGAAGATCATTGCCTTTATTTTTCTTTAGCAAATATCCCGAGTGGTCAGTCTTCAAGACATCTTGCGGTCGGTCAATATCGACATGTATCACACCTGGACTGTATGCTATGGTTGGTGCTGCAGCAGCCTTAGGTGGTGTCACCAAAATGACAGGTATGATGTTATAAGCTTTAATCCTGTGAAAATTCACGTTTTTACCTAAATTAACCCATAGCACCATTCACTTCACTCAGAGAAAGGAATAAAATTAAGGGTCTCAGTTTTAAATACATCTGAACAGACATAACTAGAATATTGCTGAAAAAAAGTAACAAATCAGTTACTGTTCATTAGCAGGATACCTAAATAGCGTGCAAGTCTACAATTGGTTTCTGCTCCATTAAAAGACTTCTCCTCTTCATACTAAAAGTATAACATTATATATACCATGGTGTTTTGGTTGGCACAGTTGGTAAGATCTCTGCAATGCAATCACAAAATCCCGAGTTTAATCCCCCATCTGCCTTTTATTGTACACCTTAGAGAGGCATTAGACCAACTAGAGATAACCTGCTCTCCAAGTTTATGTTTTAAAGCTCTGGGCTCTGTTGTTCAAAAGCCGATTAGCGCTAGTTCGTTGTTGTTTAAACACATGTTTAACCCATGTTCTTGTTTCCAAAGTTACTGGAGAGGAGATTTGTCGTAATCTTGGTATTGACAAGATTTTTTCTTTCAAAATCCAGACAGTGTTCTTAAAGAATCTTTAATCTTTCCTTGGTTAAAGTTAACCAGCTTACGAACAACCATGCCCAGTTGGTTAGAGCGGTATTCATAGATCAAATAGAGATGAATTACTGTACAAGTTGTGGCGTTATAGCTCAGTTGGTTAGAGTGGTATTTATAGACCAAATAGAGATGACCTGCTCTCCAAGTTGTAGCTTTATAGCTCAGTTGATTAGAGTGCTGATGGGTGTCACAGGGGTCACAAGTTCCAATCCGATAACTGCTGAAAGTTATTTTTTTCCAGGCTTCTATTTTACAATAATTACTTAAATTATGAACACAATCGCTCAAGAATTAAAATCATAGTTTCATAAGCCGTTGAACATTTGTATGACTTCTTTTCCGCTAAAGCTGATTAAGTGTTTTATCTACAAAGTAAGCATTTGAGGTACTGGTGTCTGCTGGGAGTCAACCTGCAATGGATCAGTTACTTGTCTATAGTTAGACAAAGACTGCCATCCGGTAATAGTTTAGAAGTTTTGTAAATGAAAAATTTTGTTTTAAAGTAAAGTATTGGAGCTTTGTTTGGATTATGGTCACAAGGTTACAGGAATTCCTTTTTCTTACCTATTGCAGTGTCTCTTGTGGTGATCATGTTTGAGTTGACCGGTGGCCTGACGTATATAGTCCCCCTCATGGTCGCTGTAATGACGAGCAAATGGGTTGGGGATGCATTTATCAAAGAAGGAATGTATCCTTTGTCAATCTAGTGTGGTATTTACAGAAAAAGGCCTTTTTATTTTCAAATTATGTGTTGGTATTTTATTGTTCACATTTAACTCTGTGTTCACTTCACTTCACTTGTCTACTTTACACCTAGTGGTGCATAATGCCTCTGTGTAAAGAAACCTTTCAAACAGACAGGTTAATTTCAGAAAAGGTAAATGGTTAGCTACAAAGTTAGTTGCTTCCTGCGTCATACGTTTCTCTAGATAACTTTTGTAATATTTTTGGAGTTATAAGCAAGGTCAGATTTCTTTCATTTTTTTAGAACTATTTCAAAGTGTTTAATACCACCATGAATCAACATCAAATGAAGTGTTTATTATCTAAACTTTTTAAAACTCATTTTCAGCGTTGAAGTAAAATCTTTTATTACACGGTTCGGGAGGGACTTTAAGAAATGAATGAAAAGAAATGTGTGATAATGTGTATTACTTTTAACAGTAATAGAACAAATGTCATAAATGGAATGCTGCGTCGGTGTTGCAACAGAAACAGTTTTACAAATTGAACGTTTTACACCGTGCTGAGAAGAATTTTTCAACTGACGTTTCGGACTGTAGTCCTTCGTCGGAGTGAAATGGAACAGTTTTGATGTTCTCTGTATTCATAGGACTTCGCGTATTCTTAAGGAAGGTCTGAGGTCTCAGGTATCGTATCCAAGGGTTTAGAAATACAGAACATTATGCTTTCTTTGAATATTACTCGTTATGAAGATGATTCTTAACCAGCTCAGTTACGACGGCCACATTCACTTAAATGGATATCCGTTCCTGGACAGTAAAGAAGAATTCACACACACTACAGTAGCAGCTGACGTCATGAGACCAAGGTAAATATTAGTTGGCTTGTCTTATATTTGCGTTCTAGTTTGAATAAGGTGATATCGAGATGATCTAAAGTGATAGTTTGATTTAATTATTACGATTTCTAAAGAACGTCAGAGGCATGACGTTTTACTGATGTTTTCGTTAGAATAAAATGTTGTATATAAGTTTGCCAATACCGCTGACCAATGTATTTGCATCAATATTTTCACCAATCAACTTGCTTTAGTTGCTGTCTAATAAATGCTCGAATTTCAGTATATGTTATTGATAACTTTAGAAACTATCACCGACATGATAATGTTACTTGTATTATTAAGCTTGTTATTTACAAAATATATAGAGTTTTGTTTTGTAAAAGCATAATACCTCTTCCTTGTGACTTTCAACTTTCTGTGAAAAACGTGTGGAATATCATTTGTTCGCAGGAAGAATGATCCTCCCCTGTCTTGCATAACACAGGATGGGTTTACAGTTGGAGAACTTGGTAGGGTTTTTCTTGTAGATGGAATCATTTACACATAGACATAATATGTGAAATAGACAACATAGAGTATCATCTTTTCTTTTTTTGGAGTGGAATGGGGTTTAGCTAAATAAGACTAAATGTTGTTATGGAAATCTATTGCATTTTTCTCTATACTCTGGATTCCTTTTGGGGTTGGGTAATGTGTTTGATGGTTTGCTTTTTAGTTAAATCTTTGTTTAAACGAAACAATACAATACGTGTTTTTAGGAGATGCACGGTAAAATATTTAAAAACATTCTGATTATAAGGGAAATTGTGAGGTTGTAAACAAGCTGTAATTAATAAAAAGCACAAAATATAAGTGCCCTAAGATCTATTCAATTTCTATAGTCATAAATCGAATAGAGGGACTTCAATATGGATTGAAATGTTTTTCAGAGCACCTATTGGAAGAAACAGAGTTCAAGGGTTTCCCGGTAATTCTTGACCGGGAGTCCCAAAGACTTTCGGGGTTTGTGCTGAGGAGAGATCTGAAGATTGCATTAAGTAAGTGCAGGAGGTATATTTAAACGAGAATTTGCGAAGTATTGTTCTCTGTCAAAAACTGAAAATGTTCCTAGAAACTTTACGACTGCATGATTACCATAATGCTTTAGGGGCATTGTTGATTAATTCTTTGATTAGTTTTTAATAAAATGTATTCTTGAAGTAAGAAATAAAAATTACTGAAATCTTGTTAAAACTTACAAAAAACTCAAGTGATTCAATCTACAAGTTTAATGTTTTTTATGGGTTAGGTTCTTCATATAATAACTAATTGGGGAAATGCGTTTTGAAATGCGTTCAAAGAGAAGCAAGAAACGGTTTTAACATTTACGCTTAAGGGACGCTTTTCTTTATTTTCTATTTTTAAAAAGAAATAAATGCAAATGTGAAACGTGTTAAAGTATAGTTATTTGGTTATTAGGTTAAATAACGCTACGCAAATTTTCATTAGATTTCATTATATGTAATTCTGTTGCAAAACCAGGAAAAACGTTCAAACGGTAAAATAAGGCAGTAGAGAATCCTAGTCCTTTTGATGTAGTTTTTCTTAGTCTGGAGTAGTGACTAAAATAAGGCAATAGAGCATCCTAGTCCTTTTGATTTAGTTTCTCTTAGTCTGCAGTAGTGGATAAAATGTTCGCAAATTCTCTCTCGCGCAGCGCCATTGACGTTTTGTTCTGGGTCTGGTTTCTAGGACACGCGAGGTCACGTGATGAGGAGCTGGTGACAGCCTCCAAGGTGTACTTTACCGAGTACTCTCCTCGACAAGTATTACCGGGACAACCATCGCCACTCAGTTTACGACACATTTTAGACCAGGTGAGAGAATCATCCACTCTACTATTGCTAAGATTAACCCAAGGTTACATCAATGAAAAAAACAATCACGTTTTAGGGAAAACAAACATTTACGAAGTATCTTGTAAAAGAGACTGGTATTTTCAGAAAACTGTCTCTTGAAAAATTGGTGAAATATAGAATCAAATCAATAAGTTTTACGCAAAAATCTATCTATGGTTATTGACCAGTAGGTCTTAAACTACCATGCTTCTTATTTGATCAGTTGGCAATAAGTAAGAAAATTTTGAGTTCAAGTTTTTTGGCAACCATGAATCGGAATGTTTTACTAAAACGACAGTCCCGGATAACTTCACTCCTGGATCAGAATGATCCAATTTCAAACAGAAAATATTGCCCTATTCTTTTTTGTATTAATTAGTCATTTACAATGTTCAACGGAATCCTCGCGATAATTGTTTTAAAACCATATTTTGATCTTTTACATGTAGTTAAGTCGTAAGTCACGTTACACGCAGTTATTGCTATTCCTAGTTAGGACGAGGCCATGAACAACTCGAGAAGGTAGAAGATTCTCACGTATCAAAGTACTGTAGAAAAAGAAATGCTTCAGATTGTGTAAGAAGTAATTTGAGCTAACAACAGTAACTTGATAATTTGCCGTTTTGACAGAGCCCGATTCAAATCACAGACGCCACACCAATGGAGACCGTTGTGGAGATGTTCCGTAAACTTGGCTTAAGACAGACACTTGTCACACATAATGGGTAAAATTGTTATGCATTATTTGTTTGTTGCTTTGGAATTGGTTTATGTTAATCACTGGTTAACATTTATAAGTCGAGGACGATGCACTACTTTTCAGTAACCCATGAAGCTGAAGGCCGAACAGTTTACTCAGACAAAAGGGTGTTAAGAAATACTTATTACAATATATTTACTTGGAAAACTGAAAGCGTTTGAGCTGCTGGGAAACCATTGAAACTAGACACTGAGTAAAGCAGCCACTTAGATTCCTAGATGTGCAAAAGTCCCTTTGTAGAGTGATTCTGATAAACTAGAATCCAATATGTATGAAAACCAATAATTTGTATACCGTCGGAATAAGTGTTACAAGAGTATTGGATTCTGATTGGACAAGTGGAGTACTATGATAAACAAATGGACTGAACTAAGAGACTGTATTTGATCTGTCAGTCTTGGACCCTAGACTCAATTTGGGATCGTGGAACCCATTTTTGTTGTAAGTCAAATTTATGTTGGGAAATTCAGTTTCTATTCCATAACGCTGTGATCTCACGACCAGAAATGTTTGTACTGTATAGTTGTTTTGCATTGATGTTCTTGTAATTCTATTGATTGATGGTTGAGTCGTGTTTACCCGAATAAACAAAAAACTTTTTCTTAACGCTGAATTGTAGCAGACGCAATTGTTGAATAACATCATTAGATCTCTTGACATGAAGTGAAATCTTTCCCTACTTGTCTCCAATTGAGAAAGTTTTGTGAAATGGTTGAAAGCAGCATGTTGCTTTTTCATTGGTCTCATCTTATTTGCCATTTGCTTCTTGCAGGCGGCTACTAGGAATCATTACGAAGAAAGATGTGCTGAGACACATCGCAACACTCCAGAACCAAGACCCGGAGTCCATTCTGTTTCACTAGGCTTTTTACGGAACTCGTTAATTGGCAAATCTTAGCTGTAAAATCAAATCGTATATACCTATAATACTTATTTTCTTCTATTTATGCGTTAATGAATCAGGATGTAAACAGTGTCGTCAGAAGATATTGACTTATAGCATACCGTAGTCTGTATTCTTGATAATGGAAGATATTTCCATCGTTTAAATGAAACTCAAATGTCTGGATTACGCCCAAGATATCACTTTCTCGTTTCAATTCACATGTTCATCAACAATATACTAACCTAAGTTATCTACCGTATTTTTATAAATTGCGGAATTTCTTCTCTTGATAAACAAATAATGGGCAAAAAATACTTAAGAGTTTAGATATATAATAATAACTTTAACAGAAATAATGCTCGACACCTTGATATTTACGAGACCCCATTAGCTGTCAAACGACATTGTATGCCAAATTTTATAGTTAAGAACTTTCGGCCACCATTTTTAATCACATTCTGTCATGTATAATAAGTTCATTTTCCTAATTAAAACAACCGGTTAGACTGGAATTACAAAGCATTTCGGCAGAATATGTCAACACACATTAGTTTAGGTGCAAATCAAATCAACTGTTGCTAATTATAATCCTAAAAAGTTTTAGCAATAAATATTTTTTGTATAAATAAATAGAGTAAATACATTTATGGGATAAGTTAATTTTAGTAAATAATCTGTTCGATCATTTACCTAACCAGCCCATTAAAGTAGATAATTGAGAAAAATCGATTAAAACCATTTTGGCGTACATTATGTTGCCGTTAAACATAAACATAAACACTGAATGACAACTCCCCAAAGGGGCTTCTCAGTGTCATATTAAAAATCCCCCCTTCCTATTCAGTTAAGAATCCCAACTGGTAGGAGGCAAACCAGTTGGCTGTTTACAAAGCGTGGTGATTTGTCCCTGGGATCACCGAGGACAAATTCATTCGGTAGTCTTGAGTCGGGGATTCGAATCCGGGTCTTCCGCATTTCAAATCCCCAACTCTGACCACCGAGCCAGGCTGCCGTTCACCGGGCATCCATGATGGATTTTTTCTGAGTTGTATTTCGTGCATCTATATTTTTGCTATCGATTTTCGTTCTGGTTCTTTTGCAAACAATAACTGGTCTTGCGTGCTCTACTCCTACATTTTTCGTGGAAGGCTTCTCGCACAACTGATGTTCACAAAATGATGCAAGTTATAGAAATGTTCGCAAAAATCCAGCAAATATTTTCATGCTTTTTGAAATCAAGCTCACAAGATAATGTATAACGACTTGTACAACTTCAAGAGAAGAAACTTTCGACACATGGACAGAAGCATCCAACAAAATCATTCGTATGAAATTGCTCATGAATTTGTAGAGGTAAAATAATTTCGTGTAAAATCTACATGCGTCAGTCGTCTGAGATACAAGCACTGCCAGATACGACAACTTTTCTCTCTCTTTGCTTACACTTTACTATGTCCAAGTTTGTCTCATGAGCATCTGCATTGGAGGATCAGTGGTACTGGTGGTACTACAATTCTCAATCCTGTGTAGAAGACGCTGTCGGAACTAGCATTGTCTCACGCCCACTTTGCTGCAGCTAACACTGGATTTCAACTTGTTTGCTGCCATTAAAACTGGATGCCAAAGCCTCTTTATGGATGCGCTGCCAATCGAATAAGACTGGTTTTTAGCAGTTTCCAGAGTGGCTCATCTGACACCTACTTGGATTTGAGGTGAATTTGGCAAGGTAGGTGACAAGTCCAAGAACCTAATCTTTCTCTCGGTGGTTCAGTGGTCTTGGACTGCTTTAAGTCCTTCATTTTCTTCTACGGTATTGTTTTTTGCTTTGTCTGTTTACCGTTATTGTCTAGGGCTACCAATCTGAGATCTTTATTACGCACAAACAATCAAACAGCCCATAATGCTAAGTAATCAATTTTAGTTCCGCTTTCAAGTCTTAGCTTTTCTCGGAGCATTTTCGGTTGCTCTCCGTCAATTATCAAGTCAATTTAAAGACATCATTAGTTTACTCGCAATCCATAAAGATGGAGTGTGAGATCCTTCACTGGTGCTGCCCCATGCGCTTTTTTTTTCATAGTATGCTATAGTTTTTTTTCAGGATCAGTTTTATGTTTTTCACCCCAGGGAAATGTTTTATGGATTTTAGGTCCTATGTGTAACATCGAAAACGAACTCAACACGGTTACAAAATTGGTTGAATTCTTGTCGAAATAAGCGCAAATCCAAATCAGTTTAAGGATAATCAAACGGAACGGTGGCCATATAGCAAATTTTGATGGATTTTCGTCGCCGATTGCTGAAGTAAATAGAGATTAAGCAGGTGGTTTCTCATGTAGAATACAATAGTTACGTATTACTGTAAACTCTGTTTAGGTCGCGTACGCATGTTGTTGCGGTGCAGAGTCGAGTGCATGTTAGCAATATCAAGTGTATAAAGCTAGGCACATACTAGGGGACTAGTCGCAGGGACTTGTCCCAGGGACTTATCCCTTAGTGTGTCTACTGGTGAAAAGATCCGCATTTATAACAGAAATGTGAAGTCTGTTCTTCTCTATGGCTCCGAATGCTGGCGAGTTGTCCGAAGCGATATGAAACGCCTGGATGCTTTTAACAACAGATGCCTTAGAAGAATCTGTGGTAATTTCTGGCCTAATGCGATGTCTAATAAAGACCTTTATAAGACGACGAAGACCAGATGCCTCACTGGTGAAATCAAGTGTAGGCGTACGAGGTGGCTGGGACATGTCCTTCGTATGGAGCCAGATCGCACCGCCAAGATAGCCCTAAGGTGGACTCCACCTGGAAAGAGGAAACCCGGAAGGCCAAAAACAACATGGCCTCGCACAATAACATCAGAACTTGCCGAGAACCATCTTACTCTAGGAGAGGAGCAACATAGAGCTATAGGGATAGGTTGAAGTGGAAACAGTTTGATATAATTTAAGAATAATACAAGAATATTTTCAGCCTAAAATCAGCAGAAAAATAAGAATATTCGGCCTGGGCCGGAAAAACAATATTCTTATAAAAAGAAACGAGTGTATGTCAAAATATCGGCATTGCACTGTTTTTTAAAATTTAAGCTTTTGAATATGTCTAGGTCAAACAAATTAAATCATTCAATTTACAGAAAAAAATTATTTCAAAATTTAAACTTTCTTCATAGTATTTACAGAATCTAAGAACAATGATCAGTCATGGATTACTTTTGATTTGATTTTAATATTAAACTAGAGTACTGAAAACACTAATATTGAATACACTTGGATTTATTTAGATTGAAAACTTAAAAACCACTTTGATACTGACTGATTTTAGGTTTTAGTTTCGAAATAATTGGAATTAATTCAGTCCTACAAAACTTGACAATAAACAAAACAAAGTTTTCAATTTAGAATAGAAAAACCTAGTTACTAACAAGAAATAAACAGTGAAACACCTGGCTCTGTCTGAAATTCATTTAAAATATTCTGTCAGACACTTCTGTAGTCTTAGTCATGTGTTTCTTTTTAAAACAGCAAAAAATCTAAAATTTGACATGTATGATCATATAAAATGTCCATACTAGCTAGCGAATGTTGGTAGTTTTAGGCATCAAGAGATTTCTTACAAATTTAGCTAATCTGTTCTGGAGCTTAATACTTATTATATGCCAACCATGTGACTGATATATTAACAAGAAAACAATGGTTTGAATTTAATATTTTTTTAGAATTCAACACACCCATTCTTTACTCACAAAGGTTTTTGACTCAAACCAAACTAGTGGATACATTTTAGTGAAAAACAAATAATAAGAGCAAACAGGAAGTATTCACCGATTGGCGATACCATGACTCACAGCAAAGGAATTCTAGTGCTTGTTTATAAATAAACAGTAATAGCGTAATAGGTCGATTTCAATTAACACCGTAAAAATTTAAAAACGTGCAACGCTTAATACACGAAATCATTCAGCCATGTCATTGTAGCGTGCTTTTTAAAACGATAGAAATACTTTAATTTTAACTGATTCCATACCACTTGAAACACCGTTTAACAACCAAACTCTTCTTAATATCGTTTCAATTATTTGCATAAATTTGTCTTTGCACATTGTTTTTCTTACAAATTTGCATTTTGTTGATCCGATTTGGAAACCTTACAGGTCAAATGAGAATGTCAGGATTCTGCTTTCTTTAAACATTGCCAATCATTTGCAATTAGGAAACCCTCTCGACTGACATATGAAAACTTTCCACACCCAAACACACACACGCAACAAGTAAACAAATTTTCTGTTTTTACAGACATTTAACTGTCACAAACATGAATTACTTATCCTTCAATTTGGAAGATAAGAAAATCCCCGAAGTTCAAGACAATAAATGCAAAAATGTTCCAGAAAATATAGTAAGTACTATCGATTGGAAGTTGGTGTGAACTTTGAGGATTCAAATAACCAAGTGATGTGGAAAAGTTGCACCAGGTCATCAAAGAAAAGTTAGCAACCCCTTGAAAAAGGGAAAAATCCTGACTTAAATAAAATTATGAGGAGTCTATCAATGACTGTTGTATTAAGAGATGTGAACGAAACCACCTCTCTTCATTTAAATATATTGGTTTGTTTGTGCTAGCAAGAGCATTGTTCACACCTTAAATGCATATGAGCCAAAGTATCAAACTTTCTAAAGACACTTTAACTGTCCCTCATAATGGATATACATGAATT
>JAPEIX020046373.1:0-11598 GCA_026122405.2 Zoanthus sansibaricus
TATAGGACAAGTAAAATTTCCTTCGGAAAAGTGAAACTTGAATCTTACTTGTCCAATGAACAAGTGGGAAACAGGAAAAGTCAATTGCCCTGCCACATTTTGTCAGATCCTTCCAGCAATTTCAGACAAATTTTATTCTTATTTTTTTCCAGGGAAGATCAGCAGCAGAGGCATTTCATTATCACGAGACTAAATTAATAAAAGAACCTGGAACGCAAGTGCTACTGGGTGACAGAAAATACTGTCCTTCACTTACAGATGTAAACAGAATGTATGATAAATGGAAGGTTGTTACAAAAGTACCACCATATGGTGAAGAAATGTTAGTTTTGAACTGGAAGAAATTGTTACTAAATACAACAATGAAAATGCTGCAAAAGGCGGAAGGTGTTTTATTCAAAGGTATAAGAAAGAAGGCAAACAGGAGCAACCGGTTATTCTAATGATTTGTACACCACTCATGTCTCGTGAGCACAGACTTCGACAGGCTGGAGAAATGGTGTTTGTGGATGCCTCAGGAAGGTTGGACAGGCACACCAATCTTGTGTACCGCATGTGCACTCATCACCCCAGTGGGGCTTTCCCTCTTACAGTCCTGATAACATCTAGTAAGACCCAGACGACTGTTACCTGAAAATGCCTTTGGAGGAAAGGGAGTCAGAAATGGTTCCAGTATCATTCTTACTGATGATGATGCGGCACAAAGACAGGCATTGCACAGCAAGTGGACAACAGCAATACTTTTATTGTGCATTTTTCATTTTTACAGGCTACATGACAATGGCTTTTGGATGCCAAGCATGATATTAAAAAAGATCACTGGCTAGGTTTAATGGTGATTATGCGGACGTTAAATTTTTCTTCAACTGGTAAGAATTTGAGGACACCACTATTAAACTTGAAACCGTGGAAACCTTAAAAGCAAATACAAATTTCTGGGGTACAATAACAAGGCTCTTGAAGGGCGTAATCAGTGGGCTCTCAGTTATCGCATTGGTTTGATCACAAGTGACAACAACACTGATAATTTCACTGAGTCTATGATTTTTGTATTTCAATGTATAATTTTAAGACGAATCAGGGCATACAACTTGATTGAGTTGTTTCAGTTCATTACAGTGGATTTCGAGAATTTTTTCAAAGGATACTATTTGCCATTGCCTCACAAAACCGGGAAATGTCCACCTTGCTCCACGGATCAATGGTAAATTATGAAGCACTGTTAACCTTAAAAGCATCACTCAAAGTGAGCAAAATCCCTATGAAATCAAAGTTCCTAGTAAGGGTCACAATGGAATTATTTGCACTGTAGATTCAAGCCTTGGGATTTGCAGCTGTAAACAAGGAGCCAATGGGAATGCATTATGGTGTGGATAGTCCAAATCTAATCCCAAACACTCCAAGGGAGCGGCTGCAACTGGCAACTCTTGCATTTGGGAACAACCCAAAATTGACTGAGGCTCATTTTGTTAGTATACATTAGGCAGAAATAGAAAACAACACAACAACAACAGCAACAAGTTTACTTCTGCCCTCCAAATGTACAAGATTGATTTAACAACATTTTTTTTATAGTTATAAAGGTCAATAACGAAGGGCACTGCCTCCCTGAAATAACTACAAACCTAAACGCTAAAAGCTAAATATGATTGTTTACTTGAAGAGCGTGTGTTCTGATTATGAATATTGCTGCTTTGTGTTAAAAATGAGTTAAAGGTCTGTGGTAGAAGCGAGTTGTGAAATTTGTACATTAAGATCGCAATGTGGTATTAAGCAAGATCTTGAATTTTTAAGATTTCAAGAGACTTAAAAAGAGGGTTTGAATGCTCATCATACTTTGAAAATGCTATCAGACGCAAAGCCTTTTTTTTGCAAGATAAGAAGGGGTTGATAGGTAGATGGATAAGTGTTTGCCCAGGAAAGTAGTGCATAGTATAGTTGGAGAGGTGCATGAGCGTTAACATAATAACGAATTTTGGAGAGAACACCAATGCTTCTTTTGATTTTTTTTTAAATGTGTCAAACCTGTGTTTTCCAAGACAGGTTAGAATCAATAAAAATACCTAAATATTTGATACAACTCTCTCGTTTCAAAGCTTTCTCATTAATTTCTAAAGCAACACCAGACGGACATTTTTTTTGCGGTGAATGAAAGATGACGAAATTTGATTTTTCTATGTTAAGAGAAAGCCTGTTGTATGTTAGACAGTTCAGAATTAATATTGTGTTTTAGTATATTAATGTCTTTATGGCAGTAGAAAAGGTTTGCATCATCAGCAAACAGGTTAAACTCAAAGAGCGAAGAACAATGGTGAAAATCATTAATGTAAAGCAAGAAAAGAATGGGGCCGAGGACAGATCCCTGAGGGACCCCACAAGAAATATTAAGAGGATCGGAGGTGGTACTATTAACCGTAACCGTGAAAGGAATGGATCTAATAAAGATCACGTAGCACAGGAAGTGAACACATTAGAATTACTCCAACAAGTCAAAACAAGTGAAGATCAACAAGCCAATGCAATTGAATTCTCAAGTTGGGTTTTCATTTTCTAATAACATTCAGGAGTTTCTGAAACTACACAATCAGATAACTCAGGACATTGAACACAAAATAAGGACAGGTGATGCAGGATTCAGGGCATGCTACATGAAATACCTTAATGTATACAAGCGCATTGTTTCTAAATGCAGGGGACAGGCACCATTAGCTTCTTTGGCTACTGCATATTCCCAGTTTGGAAAGACGTCTGATGGGCAAAACATTCCAGTTCTTCAGTATGGTCCAGACAACATCTCTTTTAAGAAGAAAATCTGAAATCAGATCAACACAATCCCAAAAGCCAGGTCCTAAGCCAAAGTTGTCCAAAAGCACCGCACCTTCAGCAGGGCAGATGAGAGTAAGAAAGATTTTGAACAATCGTAAACGGCCACGAAATTTAAGTTTTAATGTGAAAAGAAATGTGCTAATGCAGAACACACACGATAATGAACTCAGAGTATAAAATTACAAACATAAAGATATAAACTTCAAGTTTTGGTACTTACATACACATACAGTCAATCCTCAATTATCCGGACTCCTTGGGACTGGGGGAAATGGTCCGGATAATACTATGATGGTCTAAACAGATGATGGTCTTAACAGAGGAGACTATTGCCAGCTCAGTCCATATAAAGATGAAATAGGTATCGCCAGGGTAGGGGGAAGAATTGACAAAGCTCTAGTCTCGTATGAATCAAGGCATCCGGTCCTACTAACTCTTGTACATTGGATATCAACTCTGATAACACGATGTGCACATCAGCAGGGGCACTCTGGAGTTGCAACAACAGCTGCAAAGATAATGAAGATATTTTGGATTATTAGAGCACACGATCTTGCCAAATCAGTGAAGTTCCGCTGTAAATTCTGTTACAAAATGGAAGCAAAGATTGAATTTCAAATTATGGCCGATCTACCAAACTGTCGTTTAGCCCCATTCACACCACCATTCCATCACACATCCTGTGATTACTTCGGATCATACCATGTCAAGGTTAGCTCGGCAACAAGACTGCCAAGTACTATGGAGCTATTCATACTGATCAAAAACTGGATCAAAAAATGTGGAGCTATTCAACTTGAACTAGTTCACACTGGGAAAAAAACACTCAATATCCAGCCGGCACCAAATCGAGGCGCAGGTTTTGTTTTGAACAAAGATGGCTGCCATGGAGAGGATAGGAAAGGAGATTTCTGGTCAAAATACTGGTCAAAGCTAGAGCAAAACGCAATTGTTGAGAAAATTGCCCTATCGGACTGTTTTAGGGAACTGAAACTTTCAACAGAAAGAATTTTAAACTTGCCTTTAACGGAGAAATGCCCGAGAAGAATTTTGCAATACAAAGTTACGGGATTACACCAGCTGGCATGCTCCGAAATTCGCTTTTGGAAACTAGCAGTTGAGAGAAGGATGCATCTGAAGCCCAAACATTTGAATCCTTGGAAGATAGAGTTCATTTCTAGGCTTCATAAAGATGTGTTTCTGCACATCAAGAACATGTTGACATGTGTTTTCATGTTTGGTAATAGATTACCAAGGGACGAAGTAGATAGCAAGAGGGTGACAAAAAGAATCTTCGTTGAAATAACTGATTACAGGAAACTGCGACAATTTTTCGCAGGTGTTTGCGAGAGCTGTGTTGGAAAGACTGGATTCTAGAAGAGGGTCAAATCAAAGGGACGTGTTGATTTAATAGTAACTGAAGAGAAGGCATTTGTATTGGTCTATAATGTGAAAACTGAAACGGTTACAGTGACATGTTCATATGGTTCATGGAACGAGGAAGGGGTGGCACAGTACATATGAGTTAACTTTAGTGCCAACAAATTCATCAGTGCTTTTTTTGAATATTTCTCAGATGGCCTTATGCCCAATTAACTAGACAGTTGATATTGGGGAATTTGATTGTTTAGTAACAACAGCACATATAGTCCTTGTTCTTATTTTTACTATGGTGATTTCAGCCTTAAAAATAGTTCTTATCGATCGCTTTTTAATTCAATCAAAAGTTTGTTTTATTGTTACTGTACATACATACCTTTATATCTGCAAAGGGTGAAGCACATTTTCAAGTAGGAGGCTTTATATAAGACAAAAATGTACCATGAAAGTGTGTGTGTGTGTGTGTAGGAAGGGGAGCTGATAAAGAAAAAAGTTAAGTGTATGGAAATTTCAGCCCCCGACTCCACCATCCATGTTATGTTTTGGTTAAAATATTTACAATTGTTCTGAAACATCTTTAAAAATACCATTGTAAGATGTGTATTGCTTATCATCTTGATCTTGCAATACTATATAGCACACATTGAAAGTTTTGTTTGTCTCGATTCTATTAATTGTTCCCTAAAAATTAAAATTCAATGTTTTTATTTAGCTTCACTTTGTTCTAATTTTTTACATCTTCAGCCTCAGTTTTCTTAAATAGTTTCTTTTTATTCTTTTATTTAGAAATAAATTTTAAATGTGAAAAATATAATACAATCATTTGGCAATTTGCTAATGCACCGGAAAGTGGTTTTCCCTGGATGGGCTATCAGGCATACCCTCAGGAATTGTCCAAAAAAGTGAGGACCTATGGATTTTCCAGGGGAGATGATCGCAATAAGCTTCAAACAGCTATAGCATTTATATTTACATCTTAAGTTGAGTTATGTGAAATAAATACAATAACAGATCATAAAATATGATCACAATTTGCTTCAAACAGCTATAACAGTTACATTTACATCTAAAGTTGAGTTATGTGAAATAAATACAATAACATAAAATATGATGAGCTTCAAACAGCTATAACAGTTAGTAAGTAGCAATTTTCTCGACAATTGCATTTTCCTCTAGCTTAGCGATGGTTGTGAAATTGCTCAGCTCTTTTTAACACTGCTTTAATAGCATTAGTCAAAACTCCTGATAAAGCACATGTATCAACCATTCCATATAAATTACTACTGCAGTATCTGCATTTTCTACCATTATTGACCACTTCTAACCCACAGAAGCAAAACCCTGGCTTGTAGCACCGCTCAGGAATATAATGTTTCTT
This sequence comes from Zoanthus sansibaricus, assembly GCA_026122405.2. Lineage (NCBI taxonomy): Eukaryota > Metazoa > Cnidaria > Anthozoa > Zoantharia > Zoanthidae > Zoanthus > Zoanthus sansibaricus. The sequence continues at coordinate 5,585 of JAPEIX020046373.1, forward strand.
AGTTTTGTGATAGTTATCCACACAAGGATTCTGCTGCCGCAGCCAAATGAGGCACATGTGCTCATGGCGAAAAACTTTTTCCCACCTGTTGTTAACCATTGAAAATTCAGCATAAGTTGCCAACTGTTGATGTTTGGATTCTCGGCCTTGCATGCTGTTGATACCAAGGCCAACACCTAGATCATTCATGATCTGTTTCGTGTGAAATGAGACACAGTATCCCATTGCCCATACACTTAGTGAGACTGTATGAAAAAGAGAAGCTAAATTGAAGTACCATGAACATTCCCTCTTTAATACAACTAGATCTTGATTTGTAAAGTTTGAAGCTCTACTTGACAGGGAAACACAGCTCCTAAGATGGAGACCCACCCTGGCTAGAGTAAGGGGAACTATGTTAGAAGGATGCTCAATATCAGGGTTTGAAATGGCTGCCACCACAAGATGTATAAAGCCTCTACAAAACTTGGTGGTCTCTTCCCCTGTAAATCAAAACTCAAAGTTAGACCCTGATCGTTTCTCTTTAAACCAGTGTATTATCTTATTGTACAATTTTTTACAATGCATATCAAAGCGAAGTGCCTTAAGTTGTTTTCGTAATTGGCTGGTTTCTGGAGGATCAAAAACTGACTTAACAGTTTTGGCAATATTTGACATTGCTAATACATAGTTTAAAAATAACTTATGCCAGTGGCCCCAGCAGTTGTTTCCAACATGCAGACTATCACATTTAGCTTTCTGAACCACTGACCCCAACACAGGTTCAGTTATTTGCCGAGATTTAAGCTCTGATATTTTTTTAAGAACTTTTGTGTGCAACTTCACAGCTTCCTGTGAAGTTTTTGGCTTTGGTTGTTTCATCTTGAATTCCTGAATCTTTCTGGCAGTGGTTTCCCTGAAGTTATAGGACCAGGGATGCCACTTGGTGGCTCAATACCTAATGTTTGCCCCCTGAGATTAAGTTCGTCTTTATTAACGTTTGCATAAGAGCATGGGTAAGTGGCAGCACTGTTAAGTTCCCCACAAAATTTGCTTAACCATGCCATATCTGAAGGTAAAAGTTCAAACACAAATTTTACACATTGACCCCCAATAGTAAAGCTTAAAGATTCACTATTTTTGATATCCTTTCTTAACTTTTTTCCATACTCGATCATTGACGGGTGGTCTTCTTTGCAGTTTCCACCGCATATTAAAAAATTATCATCTGGACTAGCAACTCTTTCCATGACATTAAGGAAAGACACTAACCAGGAGCAAGCTTGTTCAGATTTACCAAATGGTGCACCGTCTGCACCCAGCGCTACTAAAAAGCAGCCTTTAGGTTTGCCAAACCACTTAAGAAAATTTGGTCTTTTGCTGTCAATCAAAAGATATAGGTCAGCCATCTGCAAAAGGCGCTCTCGTAAAACAATAAAATAACCTGACACTTTTGGAAGCAAGTTTCCCTCAACTTCTTCGCTCTCCTTTTCTGTTTCATTCTCAGCTGCAGCACGGGGTAATTCATGCAACTCCCCAATATCTACTGAACTGACAAACTTTATCAAATCATTGTATGGAAGGATAGAAGGTATCTTACATCCTGTTGAAAATTCACTACGCTTTTTCTTTTTTGTGTCAGGGTGAAATTCAAAACTTTCAGAAGATCTAATGCTGCTATATGCTCGTTTACTTAAAATCCCACCTCTGTAGAGCACATTAACTGACCTTATTAAGTTTTTTTTTGACTTTTCAAAAGTAGAAACAGCCTTATTCACAATTTTGGGAGCAACTACATTAACTATGGTGTTTGATTTGGTACACAACTCAACTATTTCTTTTTTACTAGATTTAGTAATAAATGTGTTTCAGAGGCCCATTGTAACAGCTTTCTTTGCCTCATTATCGTCTAGATTTGGAGAGCTGTGGATTTTTTTAGCTGCTTCAAAGGTGAGGGTTCTCCTGGAACCATCTTTAGCTGAAACTCCATCTAGTTTGTTAGTATTTTCCTTATTAAGTGCTGTTGGAGTCCTGCATACTTTCTTAGGAATATGCACTTTTTCATCTTGTAAAGCCACGTTATCATGAAATAAAAAAAGAATTTGTAAATAACAATGGCTGTTAAAAATCACAATAATCTGTGATTATAATACTTTGCTTGCATGATAATATCCGAAACTGATATTTCTCTTGATTTGTAGAGATCCAAAAACATGCTGTTTGTGTATAGCTAGATTTGTGGTCTAATAACATCCAACTTTATGTGGACCAACTGAATTCAAGTTTGCCCCTTATACAACAACTCATTGTTCCTCTCAGGGTTTTTTCTGAACTGAATTGTCAGGGATGTTCAAATAGAGTCATAAATAAAAAAAAATCCTTAGGCCTTGAGGAGGACCCAAGAATATCCAAAACTAACCCTAAAAAATCTTATGCTAAATTTCCATAAGATGAAAATCGTAATGAAAATTAAAATACTTTGTTGATAATTAGTATTATACCCTTAAAAGTCCTAAATAAAAAAAAACTACTCAAAAAAATCCTATCTCAAATTTTATACCCAAGAAAGATTTCATGTTTGTAAATTTCATATGCAAATTAAACTCCATCACACATTTCTTAATCAGTTAATGAATCTAATGAGGTTGTGTTTTACGGTGGCCCACAACTGTCACGACAAAAGCAAATAGTACCGCCGCAAAAGCAAATTGGTTATGGCAAAAGCAAATTGGTTATGGCAAAAGCAAATTGGTTATGGCAAAAGCAAATTGGTTATGGCAAAAGCAAATTAGAAATGGCAAAAGCAAATCAGAAATGGCAGCAGCCAGTTCGTAAAAATCGAAAGCAAATTTGTCACGGCAAAAGCAAATTGTACACTGAGGAAGTGCGAAACAGCTGACGAACATCGCAAATCGTTCAGGACAAAAGCAAAAGTCGATCGTCACCAAAGCAAAATTAAGCAAAATCATTGGGGGAAAATCTTAAGTCACAAAAGCAAACTTGTTTGTCGCAAAAGCAAATCACGTTCGTGTCATGCAAAAGCAACAGCTAGTACCTAGCCTCATTCTCGATCTATTCTGAAGGACTGGGTGCAAAATAGCACGACACTGCTGAATAGGAAAGTTTCTAAACTGCTCTCGTGCATCAGAGTTGCAGTGGGGGAATCTCATTTAAACATGTATTGCCGTTTCTATGGCGGTAAGATTGCCCTAGAAACTGCAAACTTCTGCCAACGGTGTGATAAAGGTAAGATTGCCAAAGGGCGGCTTCATTCAATTGGAGGATAGGGGTGGTCGTCATCATATTTTTTAGGGATTTGAATTGTCGATCCAGTATTGTTTAGGAGTGTTGTGGGATAGAGAGAGATGTGTAAAAAGTTGGGTATTTTTTAGGGGTAATCTGACCCTATAATCCGCAATTGGGTCTCAAACTTACATTTCCACCGAATTATTGAATTCAACATAGCTCTCCAGTGAAACACAGTTTAGACTGATGTAACAATGTATGACATTGATTTCTATTTATACTGACCGCTGATATTTTTTAATATGAAGTTTGTAGTATTTCTGTGGATACCGTGAACAACTACTTTTAAGCCTTAGACTTAAATTTTATATCTTAGATCTGTTCAAAGGGTTTTGTGCTAGGCTTTTAAATGGGGAAGGGGGAGCTTATATCAGGGGGTCTTAAAAGTGGAATAAAAAACGTTTCGGAAAGACAAGATAAAAAGTAATACATGTTGAGGCTAAAATAGTTATCATACATTTATAGTGATGTTTCTAAAGAAATACATTCATTTTATAGATGGGCTTATATATGTGAGGGGCTTTTTCCAGGAGGAGGCTTATAATCAGAATAAAATTTTTGTTAGCCGATACATGGGCTTAGCAATAATTGATATTTTGTATTCTATTTTATATAAGTGTTAGTGCTGCATTTTTATTAATTAATTTGCGTGTGCGTTTGTTGTTTTGAGTTCTTGTTTTCCGCACGATCAAAATGTTTTTTCTCTTGTGGCATGTGCTGCAAATTATTAATCTTTTTTGCTTTCACCAACATATTTTCGTTACTTTAATAACATTCAGTTACTGTGCTCACTTAGTGGGTGGCTCCAACTAAATTGTTCTGCAATTGGTACAGGATTTAATGGAGCCGAAACCAATTGCGGAATTGGTGATGAATAGTAACTGTTTTGCTATTCATTTTCAGGGACATTAGTTCGTGTCTGTTCAGATTTGAATGGGGGGAGGGAGAGAGGTTTATAAACGGGTTACCTTAAAAGTGGTAGCTTATGGTATTTTGAAGGTAGTAACTTTTCTATGTGAGGTATTGTTTAGGGGTTATTTTCAGGTTTTATGATGAGCATCCCTATCATATGACCAAGGGTGTGTATTTAGCAATGTAATAGTTTTTAGAATATAATTATAGTTTACAGTAATATTTGATAATGAGTTAATACTATATTGACATTCTAAAATAACTAAATAATATTTAGAAAGCAATATTTTTGAATTTCCACACATGTCAAGCTCTGTTTGTCTGAAACTTTTTGTTATTTATCTTGAGAGTCAGATAACTTGAATTTACTTAAACATGAAATATATCAGGTCTTTGCAACTCAACACTAGTTCTAGAAATTGAAATGTTATTTCAGAAGTGTTATTGACTTGCTTTTATTGTTATTATACCCAAACTATACCCAAGAGTCATGCCCCTTACCAAAGATAACCAGTTTCTAATTGCAATTATTTATGAGCATCTTTTGTTTAGAAACTGGAGGTTTTGGAGGTTCTCCCAGTACTCTTGCTACAAGTACCTGTTCACTGTCTCCCAGTGCTGGTGGTGGTCTGTCTCCAATTACCAGTGGGTCATTCAGTAAACCAGTGAGGTCACTGAAAGAATTTAGGCTTGCGAAAGGAAAGCAGTGGAAGTCCAGGGTCTCAAAAGAAAAACACATAGATGAAAAGAAAGCAGATGATTCTCCCACTGCTATTAACATAGGTTTAATGAAATACTGTATAAAAACTGAAATACTGAGACCAAAGCGTGGTAAGCGAATGATGCTAAGGATATCAAAAGATGCCCCTCCTAAAGCACTGCTTGAGAGTGCCATTGAAAAGTTTAAAGTTTTCAATGCTAATTTGTTCATTGAAGGTGAAGAGTATCTGTTGTTGCTTGAAGATTGCCAGGAAGCTGTATTTATGCTTGGCTCTCAGAGGGAAGAGATTGGAAAGGAATTTCGACGAATTGTTCTATATCTCTGCACAGAAAGTTATTTTAGGATGTTTAGTGGAGGAGAGGGGAGGGACAGTGCAATGGAAGTCGATGATGTATGGGTCTGAGCAAAGCTGAAGAGAGGGAGCTACAGATTGAAGATGACGCTAATTTTGCAAGGTGCTTGCAGGAGCAGTTTGATAATGAAGATGGAGATCAGGTGAAGATTTTCTCAGAAGTGGCTAGTGATGAGCATAATGATTCTGGCAATTGTTTTGTCAAGCAAGATACCTCTCAGAAAGGTACAAACAGTCCAGACAGTGTTGAGAAAGATCCGGTTGAAAATTTGCATACAGATTGTACATCTGTTGTGCAAGCTATGGAAAAGCAGGTGAACAATTCGGAACAGTTTTTCATTGTGATAAGAAGAGAAGCACCACTACAAAGGATCCTGGAGCTTTGGAAAAGGGAGAGTAAAAAACATTCACCCAAATGCAAATTATTTGTAAAATATCTGGGTGAAATTGGGATTGATGATGGGGCTTTAACCAGAGAATTTTTTTCAACTACAGTTCCTGAAATTGGCATGAAGATTTTTCCAGAAGGGCGCCCAATGGATTCTACTCACTTTGTGCAGAATGGAACATTCCGAGCAGCTGGAGAAATTGTTTCTGCAAGTTTAGCACAAGGGGGACCACCTCCCTGCTTTATGGATGAAAGTGTGTTTGAGACTATGGTTAATTCTGATGTTGACCTAAGAAGTCTCCGTCTCAGTCATCTGACTGAAAGTGATAGGCAACTGTTACAGAATATCAAGGAAA
>JAPEIX020046403.1:0-11598 GCA_026122405.2 Zoanthus sansibaricus
ACTCTAAACGGCAGTGTCTGGCATAATTTTTCCAAGTGTCATGTTTGGATGATTCGCACACTACATACAAAGCCAACCCAGACAAGTAATTGGTCTTCAAAACAAAAAAAGAAGAGAAAGTACCAGTAAAGGAGGAGGACGGGAAAAAAAAATTAGGATCTAGGTATTTTAGGAAAGGGCACAGCTAAGGCGTTGTTAAATGTTGTCTATTCTTACAATGGAAAATTTTTTGGTCTCCGCGCGGAGGAACATAGAAATCTCTCTTTAAAGTATTTTGAAATTGCAGATATCTACATTCGCTTTGAGGAAAGCGTTCCTAAGACATACAGTATCATGGTGGCTTGCTCGATTTTACACACGAGATACGTGTTGAGAAACACATAATGCAAAAGCCACGAACCTTGCCTCGGCAAGTTATACCGATAACGTGTCGCTCTTGTCAAAAGTTGAGGGAAGGTTTTAGGAGCCTTCTATTTCAGACCAAATAGAAGAAAATTGGCATTTGATAAGATGCCAGTAGGTATTAACACCCTCAATCGTATTTTGCCAGATACGTGTAACGCCGCGGGTGTCAAGCGAAAAACATCACATTCTTTAGGTAAAGTGTGCGTCAAATTTGTTTAACGCAGGGGTAGACAGTAAATTAATTCGTGACCAAACTGGTCATAAATAATATGCATAAAGAAGCTGTTTCAAAAGTTTCTACCATTTTGAAACTAAAGTGTAGCATTGCTGTTTAACAGTTTTCCATATTTGTTGGAATCCCCTTTCGCCTCTTTAATAAGCTCACAGTAATATTTTGATTTTGCAGACTAATTTTACAGTTGACCAGATTTCGTATTCTTCTATAGTTACACCAGTGGTAAGCAGAGTTAGTTTTAAAAGCTCTGCGATGGTGAAAAAATCACGGTCTTGAAGAACCAGACAAACTCCTACAAGCCGTCCCTCGCTCAGACAAATTCGTTTTACTGGGCGACTTTAATGCCAGGCCGTGACTTCGTTTCTTGGGACAAAGTCACTGGTCGGCATGGCATTGGAAAAACTAACTCAGATGGAATCCTCCTTCTTACGACATGTACCCTGCGCCAGCTAGTCATCACGAACACCTTATTCCAACACCGTGTAGTGCAAGGAAATCCACTTCGATGCACCTTCGCTCCGGGCATTGGCACCATATTGACTTTGCCATTGTCCGTCAGGGTGTCTATCATCAAGATCCATTTTGGTCTCTACCTGCTTCTCCCATCACCGTTTGCTTTGCATCACCATTGCATTTTCCTTCAAAGCACCAAGGAGGGTTAGCACAGCGGTACCAGCCAAGAAGCTTGATGCCCGAAAACTGTCCTCCCCTGGAATGGCAAGTCAGCTCCTCCACAAGATCGAAAGTGCCTTGAATGGCATCTGAACAAAGGTAATGTCTCCTGAGGATCACTGGAGTTCTTTTCGCGACGCACTCTATAGCTCTACAGAGGAAATCATCGGTTCGTGAAACGTAAACACCCCGATTGGTTCGACGAGAATGATCCCATAGTTCAGGATCTCCTGGATCGCTTACATCATGACCACTCAGTTATGTGATGGATAAATCATCACAGTCCAAAAAAGCCTCTTATCTTTGCCTCAAGAGAAAAGCACAGGCCACCCTGAGAGATATGAAGAATCGTTGGTGGAAAGACGGAGCCGATGATCTGGAACTTTGATTATCATGGAAAAGATTCCCAAGCCTTCTTCGCTGGACTTAGGGCGGTATTATGGCCACTCATCTCGCGGCAGCACGCCATTGTTTGCAGCCGATAGCCAGACGCTCATTAAAGCACCGCTTCAAGAACAAAGATAACAGATACATCTGTGACAATCACAGCGGCATTGCACTCCTGGCGATAGCGGGCTAAATTCCTGCAAAGATCATCATCAATCGCCTCGCTGCCGCTATTGTGGATGAGGTAATCCCAGAAAGTCAGTGCGGATTTCGTGCCTCGCGTTGCACCAATGATATGCTTTTTTCAGCAAGGCAAGTACAGGAGAAGTGTGTGGAGCAAAACATGGAGCTTTTCATGATCTTCGTTGCTCTTACAAAGGCCTTTGATTCAGTAGGTCGTGAGGGTCCCTGGAAATATACTTGCCAAAGCTGGATACCCTCCCCGTAATGTCAACATCATCCGCTCGTTTTCTGATAGTATGATGGGCCGCGTTGTAGAACAAGAATCAGTTTATGAGCCTTTCGACGTCAGCAATGGAACTAAGCAAGAATGTGTCATGGCCCCCCAGCTTTTCAGCATCGTGTTCTCAGCCGTGCTCCATGATGCCTTTAAGGACTACAATAAAGGTGTGACAATCCGCTCCAGAAGTGATGGCAGCATCTTCAACTTAAGACGTCTTCAGGCTAAGACCAAAACGTCATCTATACTACTCTGGGATCTACTGTATGCGGATTACTGTGTTCTTCTCGCTCTCACCTTCGACGATGCTCAGTCAATTGTTGACAACTTTTTAAGAGGTTGCTGCAGATATGGTCTAACCATCAGCATCGGGAAGACAGAGGTACTACATCAGCCGAGGCCTGGGTCACCACCATGCTTTCAATCCATCACTGTCTGGAGAAGCACTGAAATCGGTCGAGAAATTCTGTTCTTGCACAGAATGCTAAGACTAATGACAAGATTACAGTATGCATTAGTGAGGCTAGTTTTTCCTTTGGCCGGCTAAAACACCGCCTCTGATCTGACCATGACATACGGTGTACATAACTGTGGCACTGAGTACTCTCCTCTTTGGCTGTGAAACATACCCAATACGCTGCCTCCGAAAGATCTGCAACTTGACCTGGAAGGCCAAACTTCCCAACACTACAGTTCTAGATCGCTGTAAAATTCGTAGTGTTGAATCGTTTGTTACACGCGCACAGCTACGCTAGGCCGGGCATGTAGTGCGAAAGAGTTCTGAAAGAATTCCAAGATCCCTCATGTTTGGCGAGTTATCATCTGGAAAAAGATTGCAGGGTGGACAACGTAAGCGCTACAAGGATGTCCTTAAAACTTCCCTGAAGAATTACGGCATTGACCCTACGTCCTTCGAGGAGACCGCTAAACATCGCACTCATTGACGCAGGTTCTGCAATACGGGATGCCAGATGTTTGAAGAATCAGGGACCACCAGGCTGAATGAACAGCGTCGTCGGTGCCATGCTGCCATTGCGGCTCCGAAAGCCAAACAAACTTTATGTGATTTACAATTAACTGCGACGACTGACAGCAATTTTGTGCTTCGCGAATCGGCCTCATCAGTAATCGCATACATAGACATTAATTCGCTGGGAATCGGAGATGACTCAATCCATCATTTATCAGACTAAGGCTAAATCTTAATCCAACCCACCATTGTTCTCTAATTAGATGCGCCAATTACTTTGTTAAGCTCTTGAAGATTGTATATTTCTTTCGGCCTTCTTGCAACTACTCTCTTGCAACTGAAATGTTAGTGATTTTGTTTTCGAGATACAAATACGCATCACCGTCACTCGGTGTACCAAGAACTTGATCATGAATACGGTCTTGTCCTTTTGTTTTGGAGTAGGTCGACTTCGACTTCTTCCTCTTTAATTTACCATCTACTTCTCATCATTCATTTACTTTCTCTATCCTCTTAAGTTATAAAACAGTGAAGCGCAGCACTTGAGCGTATCGTGCTGTGAATTCTTAAACAACCTGTCTTTTTGTTCAAGATTGAACAGAATGTTACAAGAGAAAGAATCAAGTTGAGCCAAACGTTCGTGAAACTCAACATCGAATGGAAACTGTCGGTGACGAACATCACCTTACACCAGCCCCCATAGTTGAAGAATGATGGCATAACCGTCTTCTGGTGAGAAAGCGGAAATAAAAAACCGGGCCCTTCAAGTTTAACCAACTAAATCATTAAGAAAGTTAAACCGTGTCAAAAGCAGAACAAAGTAACAGTTCTACACTGATTGTAACAGTACCACAGCAAGTGGCTACCTTTATTAATATATGAGAATATTTATCGATGCGAAATAAAACCTTGCTATTAACGATCTTATTTTTCGTAAAACTATAAAATAATATAATTTCAACTAAAAATACAACACAATACACCAATAATTTTACAGTAACATTTCTCCTCCAGAAGACTGTCTTGGTATTCTCTAGAGATTATCTCAAGCTGAAAAAACTAGATTGACTTGGTGGCGTGTTTCTTTTCATTTCTTAAAATTTACAGTAGCAATCGTTTTTTAAATTTGACTGCACTTACAGTTAAGAATAACCAATACCAATATAATTTTATGACTATTTTGTGAAATGTAAAAAAAAAAACTAAATTTCATAAGAAAATATTTTTTTTAGTATCTTTAATTTTTATAAACTAAATTGGTTGCCCTTAACAGCTTTAACAACTAACACTAAATTTTCCTGCTTGAAAAGCGTCTAGTTCTGTGGCCTTAGATTTATTGTACTGGTCGCCGGGTTCTTGGAGTTGAAAGTACTGCGTGAAGAAAAAGTATCTTCGTTACTACTCGGTACCCAGTTCGTTCAATTTACACTCTACGTTTTAACTTTTACTTCCGCTATTACATAAAATCCGGAGTTTTCACTTCAATACTCCTAAGTACATCTTACCTACACGCTTAAGATACCCTACGACTGAAACTAGCAACGATAGTTTAACATTCTAAAATTCTAACATCTGTAAGCTTATTTAACTTTTTTACTAATTTTTGTAACACGTTGAACTTTACTTTTAGTCTCTGTTTTGTTCTAGATTTGTTTCAGTTATAGAAACTGTTCATCATGTTGGCATCTTATCTGGTGCCTCTATGCCATAGCAGACACACGTATCTCGTTAAAGGCTTCATTGAACTCCAATACTCTTTTCCAAGCGCTGACCACGTGCTTTAGTTTTACGTCAGCCGCCGTTTCTTCTAATCCGGGAACTGGGTCCAAGTCTTTTGACAATATGTAGTCACTAATTCTGTTGACATTGAGAATTAAAAAATCATATTAATGATACTAAAATCTCGGACATACAAAATTGCATCTAATTAACAACAATACTTGTGGCTGAATAATATAAATTGCCTAGCGACAAAACTTGTTATAACTTTAGAGTAGATTATGCAAAAAGAAATATGCTAAAATTGCGCTCATTACACCCAACCCAACCGCTTGTTTAATCCCTTTCCGATAAGTATGTAATTCCACCTTATGGAAAATTGGATGTCTTAGAAGTTTAAAAACGTTTTTACGGAAGTTTCATTTTCTTCTATAGTTCAGTACAAAATATAACCCTGGAGAGAGGAGAAAAGGAAAGATTATTGGATCCCTTGGAAACTCCATTTAGCTGGATAAACCACTGTAAACTAGATTAAATATCAGTTGTCCCTGAACGACAGAACAAAATTGTTGAACATACGTCATATTTTCTGTTCCCGGTGCTTCCTGCTTGAGGTTTAGAACAATAAGTAACAACACATTCCAGATGAAAGTGTCCCTGTCCAGCTGCGCGCTTCTTCCTTCGTGGTCATGCCAGAAACCGTTGAAGGAAAACATCTGACGTTTATCCATGTCCTCCTTAAACACGTCTGGTAGATTCTCGAACGGATCCTGTGTTAGTAGTTTAAAAGTATATAATATCAAATATAAGTGACTGTTTTTTCATATGCAGATTAAAGTCAGCTACGATGTACAACCATTAACAAGAAACAAAAAACTCATGCATCAATCAACAAAGCTTTCAATCATTCTATCATTTCCCATATTTTCTTTCGTTATTTTTTTGTTTGGATGACTTAAAAAGCTTAACTTACAGAGGCATCTTGTCTCTTTTTCTATAAGCAATGAACTTAAACAAATCACATAAAAGAGAAAAGTAAATGTCATAAATGGAATGCTGCGTCGGTGTTTCTACAGAAACAGTTTTTAAAAATAGGATTCACTCCAACAAAGGGCTCCAGTCCAAAACTTCAGTACTTAAAATCCTTTTCACTACGGTGTAAAATATATCCTTTGTTTTAAAAGAGAAGGGGTTTAGTTGTAGCATTAAGTGAAAAAAGTTTCGATACAATGTCACGGCGCTTGAAAAACGGCGTCAAACCAAATTTGGAGAGAAAATCTGGAAAGAATAAACCCGGTTTTTAATGTCCTATATCGGAAGACAATCATAGTACAGGATAACCTATTGCATAATAACAGCCGTTTAGACTGCCTATCCTTTAAAAGAATATTCGCTCAAAAGTCAGGTAGCGTATATAAACAAAGGTAAATATGCTGTGATTTTAAAAGTTGAAAAGGTTTGTCAAACAACAAATTTAGGAAACATTTTTAAGTAAACTAAGATAAACCCTTAATAAGCTACATTTTGTAAACCGTCCAAGGCATTGCAAGAACACTCCGCTAGTGTTATCTAGTGAGACCCAATGTCTTTCTATCCATACCTGTCGGCGTTTCAGCAAGATCCGAGCACGTTCCAAATTGAGGAGTTGCCAGAGAGAAACAATGTGCTTGAGCTGACAGCACTGGTTTGCCTTCAAAGAAGATAATCCACAATAAACGGTCGTAATTGAAATAAATAGTTCGATTTAGAATAAGTGACACTACAGTTAGTATCAACAGATGTGGTGGCCATATTTTAATTCTCCTTGACGAAGAACGAGCATTTTCAGATTCCAGTGACGGTGATAACGACGTTTAACATTTGAATGGTTTAAATCAAGCTGTAGAATGACTACAGATTACTCAAATCTCATTAATTCATACTTCCAACTTTAAAACAAACTCGCGCTTAGCGCTCGTTCGAATCTATATTGTCGAAATTCTTTGTTAAGAAATATGATTTTTTGTGTTGTATTCCAATGCAAACTGATTGAAGAATCAATGGGGCTTTTGGGGATATGTTTGTATTATTTAGTAAGCTAAGATTAACCATTTACAAGCCTAGTGGCCAGTGGAGCCGGCGCTTATCTCCGGTTTTTGCAGTGTTAAGCGGATGTCCCTGGACGCTAGGACACTAATCCATCCCAGGTTAGCTCCCAGCAAACGCTGGTACTTATTTACCTATCACGGAAGGATAGAAAGTTGAATTGACTTAGGCGAAAAAGAAGGTCACACAAATATTCGAATATCGACAAACTGCCGGGATCGAACTGGGAACCTTGAAATTCTAACTGAAGAGGCAAATTAGGTTCAAATATTTATTATTGCGTGAGAGGGTCACAATTGATATTTATTTTTCTTAAAATAATTAAGCAATTATATATACAATTATATTTATAATTATGTTATATACAATATAAAATTATAATTAATACGTAATTTTTGGAACAAGCGTCCAGTTTTTCCTATGCAGGTCAAAGGAAAAGCCTGACACGGTATTTAATATTTCTTTTAGCTATAAGTTTGTACTAATTCAATTTGATGCAAACCTTGCCACTTCGCAAACCCGCCTCCTTTGGCATGCGCAAAACGTCATGAAGATAATCGCTGATCAGCATGTCTTGCCGTCCTCCAGCTGATGATAAAAAGCCGATGGCAATGTCGATGGACTTCAAACTGTCACAAATGTCACTTAGATTGGAACGGAACTCCACTATTATTTTTGATCGTATCGCTGTTGTAAGTGAAGCCTAGGAAAAACATCACAATCATCATCATTCCTCAAATCGTTACCGTTTAAAATACCATCATTACTGTTGAAAGTGAAACCTACGAAAAAATATCACCATCATCATCAATCCACAAATTGTTACTGTACACATTATCACTTACTGAATTATTATTATCATAGTGGAAATTATCAACTATATTGCTATAACCATTATCACAACCATTACTGATCATAATTAACTTTATTATATATTACAATCAGTTTTACTTGAATCGATATTACCATTTCTTTAAGGTGAAGGAAATCCATAGACTCATGGTATGTACCTGTTTAATCTTCATTTTAAGCGCAGCAAACACAGTGTCGATACCAGTGTCTTTACTAAACGCAAACCTTTCGTCCTGATAATAAAACAAAAACAATGATAAAATTTCATTTGTTGCAATAGTTTATCATCTTATCGCCACCACCACCACAAACGTCATCACAACCAACAGTAAGAACAGCTGTAATGGGCCTCATAGCGCATGTGCTGGCTAGGCCATGTACTCTATAATCCCGAAGGATTTCCTTTACGGAGAACAGACGAGGGAAAGCGCCCAACTGACAGACCACAATTGCGATACAAAGATGTAATCAGGGCCTGGAAGCTTTCGAAGTAAACCCCAACACCTGGAAAGCAGCCGCCTCAAAGCGATCTGTCTGATATCAACTGGGAAAAAGGCTTCTCCACGTTCAAGGAGTCAATTGACCAACAGTCTGAGGCGAAAAAAGAAACAAAGAAGGCCCATAGCCAGGAAGATAGAGCAGCTTTTGATTTCAACTGTGATCAGTGTGGGAGGGATTGCCATATAAAACTATTTCAGACCTATAAAACTCATTTTCCTTATGGATATGCTTATATGACAAGGAATTTAAAGCTCTTACATCTCTTAAAAATGGTGTTAACAATTCAAACCTATTAATACAACATGAAAACATGTAACTGAAAATTTGATGAGAAAATGTTCAGCTAAGGTGTTTTTTTTCGTCATCTATCAATCTGTAAAGCCTATTGTTTTTGTGAAACATTCAGCCCATCTTGGAAATCTCACACCATAGTCCCAGTGTATGATAGTAAAAGTTATAATTACACATACATCGCCAAACACACGCTTGCTCAAAATTATAGAACAAAACTTTAATGAAACTGAAATTCTTTCTAAAATTGAAGGAGAATACAGATTGTTGAACAAATGCAAATATACTGTATAAACAAAGACTTGTCAAATGCTAACGATACAAAACTCACTTGGTAATCGATTAAAGGCCTTCCACGAATAAACCTGTCGATCAACTGCCTCTCAAGCCCCGGCCAGTTGTATTCCACAACGGTTCCTTTGCCAACTTCTAGTGAGTAATTACATTGCGCAAGTATCAGCGGCATCAAGTCTCCTTCGACATCGTAGGCAATCAGATGCGATGAGGTAGCCTGGCCAAGTGAAACGTGCGCGAGGTCCCTGAAGGAAATTCAGATATAGTAACATCATTAAAAATTTAAGTTAAGGTAATACTACTAACATCTCTATAACCACGGCCATAACAATCGTGAACAGCATAACCATTACAACAATCGCCATTATCATCATCACCATATCACCAAATCACCATTACCACAACCACCACCATAATCATCACCATTAATACCAATACTCTTCGGCATTCGTTACAGGTATTGTCACCGTCATCAAGATATTATCATCATTTAGTGAGCTAAATTGCACCAAATAATTTACGTTAAATCTTAGCGTAAAACTCGTGGTACGCAGTTCAAAAAATAAATGAAACTTAGTCAAGCGAAGATATGCTATTACTTTTCTGAAGGCCGCACAAATAAACGCTTTGTTTAATCAAATCTCATTTTTTCATTATCAAACGTCTTAAGTTGAATGTGGTATGAAAGGAGAAGTTAGGTGTTTACACCTGACGGTGTCTGAAAGGGTTAAGTAAATGTAGAGGAAATGTGAGGTAGACCTACTTGGTATCACTTCCAGTGATGTTGCAGTAACAACTGAGAAAGTCGTTGTGTAGCGAACACAAATAAGACACAAGAGCGATGGAGCAGATCCCCAATCCACAAGTCGTAGGCAACACCATGGCCACAGGGCTGGTGATGTCAAACCGTATGTCACAATAATCACTGGGAATCTTCAAGCGACCGGCTGAAATAAAGCACACAAAAATAGGACGTACAGTCCACAAAAATGTTTTTAGACCAAAGTATATTACAAATCGAGAATAAACGTTTGAATTTATTTATGGCCCCATCAGGGCTGAAAATGTGCAAAACAAATTTTAGATATGTTTCTCATTTATTTCCATTATTGCATGATATTAGAGAAATGGAGATCTCGGAAAAAAATCCGAGCCCCAGATGGAGATTGAACCAACGACCCTCCGTGTTCTAGTCGGATGCTCTAATCACTGAGCTACTTCATCTTTAATATGACTCACCTTGGAGGTTGGTTGGCCGCATCTTGATATGCATTAGTGTGACAGAGCGATGCTGTTAGTGAGTTCATGTGCGTCAGTCTTTACTAGGCTGTGTGGCCGCGCGATGCGCTTCTAGTCTAGACTTAAAATATCGACCCTTGCTCACCATAGAGTCTCCAGTAGCTCAGTGGTTAGAGCATCCGACTAGAACACGGAGGGTCGCAGGTTCGAATCCCATCTGGGGCTCGAATTTTTTCCCGAGATCTCCATGTCTTTAATATCATGCAATAACTGTTTCATCTTTAATTTCCATTATTACAGATGATTTTCTAGGAAGATTCGAATATTGTCGAATTTCCAATAATTACGCTTTCAAGGTTTCCTAAGACCTATACGAACCCTGATTGCTTGTAACCACAACCATTGCTATAGTTACAGCCATAGCAATGACCACCGTCCACCGTCGGAGTGAGTCATAATATAAATTACAACTACAAAAATACATAATATACTCAATTTGTTTTTTGAAACAAAATACAGGTCTTTTGGCAAATATGGACGTGCTTGCTTTGTTAGGCAAGTTAAGAGTATCACATTCTTTCGATATAGATTGCATCGTCCTCCCGGGCGAACGTGGGTAATTTCCTTTGCAACAAGATAATATCACTTTGTTCCTGTCATTCTCTACCATTGGGTTAATTTACTTAGGTATATAAGATCGTCTCTTTTCAGATTGATTATACTCAACTGAACATTTTTGTTACGCACCTTGGTCAAGGTAGCCCCGTACCATATTCCATGCAGATTTGAAGCTTAGGATCATTTTGTTGAATTCACGTCTCAATGCTGCTGCGGCAAAAGTAAGCGAAACATTAAAATCAAGTTATCAAACCGAAACACCAGCTTTTTCTAACCTAGAAGTACAACAGGTATTCAGGGATGTTGTAGAGGCAGAATGTTCGAATTGTTAAAGCTATTGTCTCCCCCCATCTATCACCTTGCTTTGAGTTTGGCTAGATCTAGTAAGGTTTTCACAGGCAGGCCGATTTTCTTTCCTTTATAGAATCGGAAGTTAATAAAAAGCAATTTTCTATTGGATCTAGAGAAGAATACAGGCCTTATATTGCGGAATAGGAATTTTAAAAACCATAAGTCGATCTTCCTGCATTTTCAATATCCAATATCATTAAAAGTCAGATGTCATTTCACGGACCGGGTTACAGGTCTAGTAATTAAGGACGCCATGTAGACGGAATTAACTCAAACAAAAGCTGGGGCGTGAATTTCTTTTTGTTTGCGCTGCGGCTGCACAAAGTGTACAATGATTGTTGCGTGTGATTTTATAATAAGGATTTTTAAGCAGATTTTGAAAGATTTGTATGGACGCAATTCAAGTAATTTCGAAAGAAAATATATGATAAAAAATTATTCCTCCGGGAGGATAGTCCCTCTTAGGGAACCTCACTCATGACGTCATCTTTTGGAACCAATCTACGGTTTGAGTTTGTA
>JAPEIX020046510.1:0-11596 GCA_026122405.2 Zoanthus sansibaricus
TTAACATTTATATCTATCTTTTTTAAGGGTCGAAACCATCCAGGCGCCAATAACAGCAAGCCTGGTGATCCTCATATCATCCATGGAGTTAGTAGAGAAGGTAAGATAAATTGTTCCAACTCATACCGGTGAGCTATTCTCCTAAAACATACTATAGTAAACAATATTCCGGTCTATTTTTCAATAGTTGTCAAAACCTTTTTACTCTTAAAGCTGACATGAAACGTTTAATTAAACTTAAAGAATTTGCAAAACCAGCCACATCATAGATACATTGGTTAATATTTTCTGGTGGTAGACTAATGAGTAAAAGAAATTGAAAACAGATAGCCAAGTATACATGAAAATTCTAACTTGAAATTTAAATGTTTAGAATACTAAAAGAGTTAGTTTAGTTAATTTGCTCAGTTAAATATTTGATCTGTGCAACTCCCACGCGACCATAAAAAGACCGCCAACCGCAAATTTACTTGCTTTTCTATTTAGTTTGAAAGCTGGCCGTTTTTTGTCGTTGCCACTTTACTCGAGAGGGCTGTAAAATTTAACTGGTTCTTTGTGTTGCTCCAAATTGTTATTAACAATAAGCCACTAGCATCAAAATGACTCTTTTGTGTTCGGACCCATTCTTTTGACAACTCTTTCGTACATCTAATGTTAACGGAAAACATTCTCTAGTTCAGTCATATATATAAACAAATAGTAAAAAAAAATAGCGGTGGTAGTTATGTAACTGTTCATTTATTAAAATTAGTTATTTCTCGTTTATTTTTGGGGAAAAAATTTGAAACTGAAAGTCGCCGAATTTTTGTTACCATTCAATAGTTGTTTCCAAAAATGTAGAAAAAAGACCCAGCTTGTTTCTTGATTTCAATTTTGAAAGCTTGCATGTTTATTGCTCACTTGCTTTTTGGAGCAATGTTTATAAGAAGCTAAGAATTTACCTAATCACGGTATCAAGGAATCTTTTCGCTCAATTCAAGTACAAATAATTTATAGAAATCGTTTTGTTGTTAATCAAACACGAAAGTTATTTAAAGAATTATTCGTTTGGATGTTTTTCAACAAAAACAAATTGTCTCAGCTGTTAACGAGCAGTGAAAAATATCTTTAAAAATCTCGAAAACTTTGCTTTGGACATGTCAATTTGGCAATTACAAGAAGACAATTGATGTGAGCGAGTTTTGGCAAAACAACATTTTGCATTATCTTAAAATAGATTCACTTAAAACATGTAAAACATTGGTATATGTTCGGTCTTTTTGAACTTCTAACAACTGTATTGCAACAGAGCCCTTGAATTGACGCGTTAGAGCAATAAAGCTCTCGTTTAAAAGTTATTTTGCCAAAGGGGTGTGACTTCAATTCCACTATTAAAACCGTTTATTTGTCTCAGCCCTCGTGTCACTGTCGCTGTTTCAACCCCTAAAGTAAAACTTAATGAACGACATTTTGGTGGAAAATTGGTTTCTTTCTTCCGTTAAACGTTATGCAAACAGTATTTATGAGAAAACGTTGCAAGCCGGTCCTTGCTTTGCCCTCCGGCCTTTGCCTCCCCGACAGTTTTCAATTGAGTTTTCGTTTAACTTCACCAAAGGTAGCTGCTTGGTTGTCTATTAAGTTCTCCCGCAGCGATAGAGTATCAAAATGGCACCAAAGAATTCTACTCTCTATCTTATAATATGTGCAATAAAGGAATTGTTTCGCTGAAACTACAAGTGAAATGAATAGCTAAATTCTTTCTATATAACCACATTTAAAAATGCGACAAATTCAGGTGATTCAAATTGAACGAAAAACAGCTATAAACAGAATTATATTTTTCAAAAATAACGTTGAAGAAATCCTGTGACTTTATAATGTTTTTAGGAGCCACAACGTGGCGTCGAAAAATATCTTGAGTACGTATTTTCTCAATGCATGTACGAATTCTTTAATGAAGAATTAGGAGCTTAGACAGTAAATATTAATTTGTGTTTTGAAAACATAAAAATAAATATACAAAAAATTTTAACGAACTCTTTGTTGGAAGATTTCAAAAAACTACTTTTAGCTAGAGCCAATTGACAGTAAAGCGCCTTTTTACTTTGAATGTCTTGGAAATTTGCAATTACACTGATGTCTTTTGCTGTTACTTGTGTTGCTTTTCCATTGTAATAAGAATCTTATTTAAAAGTTGGATTAGTTAGCCATAAATTCTGGATATGAGTCACTGCTAAATGTGTTGTTTTTAAGTAATTGCCGATTTCTCCTTTCCTAATATGCCTCGTTTTATTTTATAAAAACTGAAAAGCACACTCATTGTTGGTGAACAGGTAGTTTCTCAGTTTTATATTAAATAAAATTCCCTTGTCTGAGAGAATAAAATTCTAGCTCATTGATAACAACAATTACAATACTGCGGTAAATTCTCTTGAGGACTACAAACTGCAATGTTATAGACGGTCATAATTGAAGTCCTATAAAGTCATAAAAGAAGAAAAAACAAGTTGGTTTAGTTCTAAAAAGCAACTTCTCTGAGATAGCTTTAATACCGTCATCAGATTGCTGCTTGGAGTGGTGTTCATTGTGTTACTGTGCTGCCATAAGACGTCTGGCTGAGTCCTTCCTAATCAACAGAATATTTACGTTATTTTCAAAAACAAAATATTTTTATTGGAAACTCAGTTTTGACTGAATAGAAAATTGGGTTGTTCTTTTTGTAACCAAAAGGAAGTTTCGTTTGGATCAAAGCAACATCTGTGAGTGAATGTTTAGTGTTGTCTTTCTTGTTGTAGCTAAAACCAAGCGCAATAGTGAACAAGAAAATAAAGATTCTAATGATGGTGAAGGTCCTGTTCATCCCTCTGATGTCTTTTGCTGTGTTCCTGGTCGTCTGTCGCTTCTTAGTTCAACATCAAAATACAAAGTTACTGTTGGGGAAATTCGTAGACGTCTTTCTCATCCTGAATGTTTAAACGCCTCATTACTGGGAGGTGTGTTAAGAAGGTAATTTGTCTTAGCTTTACATTTAAAACCTTTCAGTTCTTTTCTGATATCTAAATTGTTGACAACGCTTTCATTTAATTTTTGCTGTATCTCAATGGAGGATCAAATTATCATAAAATAATTTCGAAAAATTCCCATTAAAAGACCATATACTTTAACTATGCATTTTAGAGCTTTGCTTCAAAAGAAAGATCTGATCATCAAAAGTCGAAGGTTTACTAGTATGTGATTTGGCCCTTCATAAAGGATAATAGTAATTTTTGGACCTGTTAGAAACTCCACATCTTCGCTTGCTGTTATGCGAGCCTGTTCCTAGGGAGTAGTTAAAAAAGTTAGTTTCTATGCTACTCATTCATAATCTTTCTTTCTTTTCGTACTCTTTAAATACAAACTTAAAATTGAGAATTTAGTTTGGGGTTAGTGTCAGCTGCCACAAAATATAGTTTATCTTAATCATATAATATTATGATAGTATTTTCTGTAGGGTTAGTCCATTAATTTAGGTTTTCGGTCTCCCTTTAAAGATGTCTAATCGTTTACGGTCAAAACAATATTTGTGCAGCCTGTATTTCTTAAACTTTAATACGATACTTTGTAAATAATAATCTAGGAGTTGTTAAAAACCGGAGCAGCTTAGGGGGGAATCTTGAATTTCCTGTCAAAAAGATTGCCCCAGTCACAAATGTTAGATGTTTGACTTTTTCATAAAATCAAGAACATTTTAAAAACAGACAAAAACATAAAACAGCAAGGCAACCGTGTCATTCCTCCCAAAGCGCAAACTCGTATTTCGTAAATGAGCTTTATGCGACTGGTACAATTTTGCTATTTCAGAGCTAAGTCTAAAAATGGAGGAAAGTGTTTAAGAGACAAGTTGGAGAAGATCGGATTAACTCTTCCAGCCGGCAGAAGAAAAGCTGCCCAAGTTACTCTATTAACATCGCTTGTCGAAGGTAAGGAGATCTCAGGTTTGTGTGAACTTAAACTTATTCTCTCATTTTCTTTTCTGTTGATCCGTTTATACCTAAACCCTTATGGTTATTGACACAAGCATTAAAACAGCCTAAATACAGACATACACCTGATTTCTCGCCAAGGTATCAGTTTAAACTTTCTCTCGGAGTAAACATGCGTCATTTTGCAGTCTTGTGTCATTGCTCTGCGTCATTCAGTTGTACAAAATGTTTTTCGAAAAAAAAATGCTTAGTAAAAACTTTTCAGTTAATACTTTTTTATTATCTGAGGTGTCTGCTGCGTTTTATTCATGTTATCTCAACGGAAAAAGACTTCCATACACCTACAGGTTTTTACTCATAATGTTTGAATGGCGCGCTGTAATAACTTGTTTCCTGAGAGTATGCTGTGTAAACACGAGGTAGCAAGGATCAATATGAAATTATTTCATTGATGATCATGATGTGTATGTAATGTGATTTCTTATTCCATCGCTGTTTGACCTTGCTCTAAATTGCAGCAACAAAATGTTTGAACTATTTCGCTATTGAACGCGATCCCAAAACTGCATTGTTGTCTTACTCACCTGCTGCTCTTAAACAAAAACATTTTGCTTTTCTATTTTATACCAGGCTCTAATAATACATCGTAGTAATGCTTGTTTTTGTAATTTTTTTCATTTTTGTTTTCATGAGCAACGACAAAGATTTTATCCTTTGGTGAAAGCCATGACGATATAATTTCCTGTCTATAGTGTGTGCTAAAAACCACAGTTTCCTTCATTGCAGATGAACTGTTGATAAAATGGTTAAAACTTTTACCGCTAACTTTGCTTAAGTGAAGTGCTGTTGGTTTTGTTCGACCACCAACAATCCTCAGATATAAATGTTCTCGAAAACAGACCAAGAATTTAAGCTGTTATCAAAGTCTACTGTATCGAATAATTGTTAGAAAAGTTTGTCTCGTGTCGTGGGAAATAAAGAACAGATTTGAGAACAAAATATACAAACCACAATGGGAATACTGGAATGTTTCTTTTGTTCAAAGCTATCGTTTCGGAAATGTTTTAGTATAATTCTTTTTGTTACCAGGCGTTTATTTTTTGTTCTCTTATAAATATTGTTCATGTTTTGAAAACATAACTCTGGTGTAAGCTGACTGCCACCTACTTTGAAAAGCTTGTTGGTTCTAGTGCAAAAACTAAGGTCTCTTAGCTTGTGATATAAAGTGGTTTTACATTCAGAGATTAAAATCAAGTCTCTAATTCTAAATAATCTTCTTTTTGGCAAAAGTAGAAATTAGTTAAAATATAATAGGATATGAAGTACCCAGTGGAAGCACTATGCCCTACGGTGTTGGTCGATTGTCGTATTTGTGACTCTACACAAGTTGATTGTATTTCATTATTTTCCCTTTTTTAATATTTTGTAATCGTCTCTGGTCTGTTACAATTAATCAAAACAAACCGAGCTAAGATTTGAACTAGTAAACTAAACGTTTTAGCCAAGGATTTGGTTTTGGTAGCAAGTTAAAGCTGTTTTTTTTACTCTGTACATTATACTAGATAATGTTGAATTCGTAAAATTCCAAATTATTTTTTCTTAGATATTTTGATTGTCTTCTTCAATAATTTTAACAGTAACGTGATTTTATGAAGTTCTGTATTATCCTTAATCCTTTTAAGATGAAATCTTCTTTTCAAACGTTTGAGAAATTTTGCACTTAACGACTTTGAGCATATGTATTAGATTAAAAAGAAATCATCAAAGCGATGTTAATTTCAGACTGACTGCATATTTCCTAAACTTACTCACGATATCATTGCATGTGGTGTTTATATTTGTTTAATTTTAAGAATTAAGAGGTAATACCTTGAAATCAACTTTTGACTTAAGTAAAAAAGCTGTGGATGTACTTTTAATGCTGTGCTCTTGTTGTTTTCATGACTCATTGAAGGCGAGGCGGCCCACTTAGCAGCTGATTATGATTACGTGTGTGAGTCAGAGTTTCCGGCAAGTCAACTCGCTGAGTACCAAGCGAGACAACACCCGGACCCTGCCGAACAACCATCAAGAAAGAATGCTCTTTTGGCAGCAAAGTAAGTTTAATCGTGCTCTTTACATCGAGTCCAACATAAATTTTAAAAGTATGCGCTCACATGACCGATTTTTATCGTTCTCACACGTGTCTCTCTTTTAAAAACGGATTCATAAATATATTACGGTTTCTGTATATTATATTTCTCTGCGAAGTTAAAAGTAGCACACTGATAGCCTTTTTATGAAGTTTGAAGGAGTATTTTTAAATTTTATAAATCGTGTTTGTAGTCAGAAAATATACATCAAAGGAGTCACGCGCATGTTCACATGGAATTGTTTTCATTCTTGGCGCAGTGCTGTTTGTGACCTCTGCGGCAACTCAAAAGAGTTGTTTACAGGATTGGAAGTCGAAAACCGGTATACTTTCATTTGCAAGTTAATGAAGACTAAAGACTCCGTTGAAAGATTCTGTTATGAATGTGTTGAGCGCACTGAAGAAAAAAAGCGACTTCTGATATTGCTTTGGACGTTAATTATGTGTTTATTTTTAAATAATGTCATCTTTCAATAATATGTACTTAAAAGAATTGGTTTGAACTTTGAAATGTTTAAAGAGAAGACAAATTAGTTCTTTATGAAATTTTTCTTTTGCGGTTATATATTTTTTTCTTAAGAAATAATGCGACTGGAAGAAAGTGAGACACAGTTTTATTAGATTTCAGTGAACCGAACAACTTTTTGAAACAACAATGAAAAGCTATTTAGGGTCAGTCAAACACCGAAAGAACCTATTGTTCATTTTAGATGTTTTGGAAACATCAACCAAAGACAAAGTTTATGTTGGCATTAGCCAAGAGCAAAATTAAATTTTCATGACGTTGGCCCTTTTTGGCTTGTTTTGCACATGTCGAAACCACCTTAATGAAGTTATATAGTTTATTTTAATTTCTGTTCTAGGAAAAAATATTATAAAGTAACGCGCCCACAAAGCTTAATATTTCGCAAATGGCCAAGAAGTTTAAATTTAAGGAAAATAACTTGTACAAGAAAATACGCTAATACAGGAAGAAGTAACGGTCGAGTAACTTTTAGTTTTAGAATGACTATTTTTTTTTTCTCTTAATGACTTACAGGCAAATTACAAAAGAGCTACAAGACATTCTTGCTCAAGATCCATATCCAAAGACAAGACTACCAAATAGCACTCTGCCAGAAAGTACTCTGAGAAGCTTGAACCATTTCGGATTGGTAACACATGGATTTGGATCGCCCGCTATGAATGCCGCTCTGAATGCATTTCAAGCCTACCTGAGCGAACTGTTAAAGTGTATAGATAGCAATATGCAAGCTCAACATAGAAATCAGTCCATCGTCAAAAATGGCGAGACTTAGTTAAGAGTTTCTACTCTAAAAGAGTTGTATATTAAATAAAACCTGAAACAGAGCAATTTTTCCAACCGTACATACGGCCTGCGTTCTATGAAGAAATATACTCGTACCTTCCAGAACGTCTGGAAAATAATATGTGAAGACGAAATAGCTTTTAAAAGAGTGCAGGCTTTTAAGACTCTTAGGAAATCAATGATAGTTTATGTTTGAGATATATAAATATTATTATATCAAAGTGTATTTACCAGCAGGAATTTTCTACTGAATTCTTAAATATTGCTTGCAACTTTGCAAGATCTCGTCCGACGAAAAGTCTTTAGTAGAATCTTACACTCGTGTTCTTCTCCATACATATCTGTTCTTGTTCTTTTTCATTCGGTTCACCAAATTACATTCGTCGACAAGTTAAAGAGGCTTTCGTATCGGTTTTGTTTTACGTATTTCGCAGTCAAACGCATTTTAAATCAAAGATAAAAGAACTAACAACGAACTAATGATAATAAATAGGTCAATCCCTTAAGATGTATATGAAAATTTAGTTTTAAAATTATTAAAAGTTTTAAATACGTATCGCATAAACTGCTCCTTTTAAAAATGCCCGTTGAAATTTATTTCTCAATAAATTACAAAATCAAAATCGTGAATGATGCAGTAAACAGTTAAGTTTTCTAGTAAATGATCACGAGGTGTTATTACATTTAGCCACTAGTCGTTTTTCAAGAAAAAAAAAACATATTATTTATGACGAAAGAAGACTTATTACATTTTTTCACAAGATGCGATAACAGCAAAGTTTATTTGTTTTTCTACTGCATATGGTCTAAACAAGTTGTCATGTTTTGTTGCTATATCGCCGTTGTAATATGTAGTTTTGCCGGGAGCAGAATAGCATTCAATGAGTTTTTAATGGATCAAGGATGCGAGTGATAACATCAAATAATTTTCAACAGCCTGCTAATGTTAATTTTGTTGAACAAGACACAGGAAGGTCAAAACAATCGACGTTACCCCTACGGCCCTTAAGCTGTGTTTGAGAAATCTTTCCTTAACTGGAGTGTCTTTCACTTTGTACTTTATCTCCCAATACTTTCTTGAGCTGAGAAAAGTACGTAAAATGTATATTAAATATAGCTCTAACTACTACCGAAGCTTCATTTTAAATATATTTATAATTTAAGTCTGAAGACCTACAGACTCTGTTTAAAAAAATTGTGTATTTTGCATACCACTTCAGACGGAGTTTTAAGTCAGGACGTGAGGCCCATTTTAGAATAAATGTAATTCGGTATATAGAGCCTCGGGTTCATGAGTAATACCGCATTTCCAGTGATAAATGTAGTTAATGCCTCCAAAGGAGAGATTCTATGACAGAAATATAAAATATATATTAAGAAGATCTGAACTGTCCCAAGGCCAAGCCTTCTCAATTTGTCTGTGAGAATATTGTCAATAAAAAAAAATAAGAATTAAGTTGAGTTTCGGTGTTACATATCCTAAGCAGGGGCTTTATCAGTTTATATCAAACAACTAACAAACGCATTTTATAGAATTGACAATTTTATTTTTTTCAATACTCAAATAGTCCTTCCATCGCTAAAACAGTCTATTTGGTTACTTTTGTCAATTTTACATCTCTGCGTGACAAATCTCAGCTAAATTATACTGAGAATTGGTCATATCGCTTCGACAAAAACTTACGTCGTTATTTTTATCTTACAAAACTTGAAGGACGAATAGGTTTTTGTATCTTTTTGGTTGGCTTTTGGAAGAATCCTTGCACGAAACAACTTATGCATGATGATCTAATGTACTTATTGTGTCGACAGACAAAGATAAACCAAATGATTTTGATATTTCATCGAGATACTTCATATAGATATCGAGTCTGTAATTACTATAGCTATCTAACTAAACTGTCGGGTTATCTTAAGAGCTAGTGTACATTTTGTCGTGTAGAAAAGCTTGCTTAATCTTTAACATAGTTTGCGAAAATGATATCTATCTTAAAAATACTTTACTCTTTACCGATCAATTACTTTAGTGGTTGATTGAATCTGTCAGTGTAATCCTTCATTTAAGGTAGGTTCCTCTATATAGGTTAGATGAGTGAAAAATGCCTGTTCCGTGTTCCACAGTTTAATAACTCATGAAATATATTGCAACAGTGTCTTTTCTCGAAAGTAATAGTTTTGAAATGAATGACAGAAAAATCAAAGAGAACGTTCTTTAAAAACATTTCTTTAGTTTTTATAAACATTTTTATAAAGAGTTTGCTTTAGGACTATTCTTGCGTCATGTAGATTATCCCGCTGTGGGTTTTCATTAAGATTTTTAAAAAGTGAGTGAGTTATATAGATTCTTATGTTCAAGGTTCTCACAATCGTACTTCAAACCCGCAGTTTATTAGTGGATGAGTCTGAGTTAAAAATAGCTATATAAAGACAAAACACTTTGACCTACAAGGCTCAATAATCGGCCTCAAGAAATCAAAAATAAATGCTAAAATAAAATGTCCTTTAAGTTTCCGTTATAGAAAAAGAAATAACGTTTTTTAGCACAAAGCTTGTCAAATCTTTGAACTACCCTGTGGATATCACCTAAAATTGAACTGACCCATTTCAAAAACATCAAGAAAATAGGCCTTGTATTGATAAAACCGGTATGGGTTGATAACTGGTCTTCGTAACTAGCTAGTAACTCTATTTTCGCTATATATTGGGGTGTATTTCATCTTAATGTGATAACACTCTTATTTCAAAAACCTGTTTAATGTTTTAACGGCAAACCAAACTTAAAATACCAGTTTTTCTATAATGATTACTGCAACCTGGGGAAAATTCTTATCATAGACAAGTTGAATTCTGTATTTCTCACTTAAATATATTTACGTGTTAAATTGGTTATTTCCAATAAACAGAAATAATTGTTTTGCACTTTTAAAAATCAGAAGAGATTGCCCAGTGTTGCTGGCTCTAGAACGGCTATTGTTTGATTTAGCTCGAGAGTTCCAAGGCTGTTATATAGTGTATTTCTTAAACCTAAGGCCACTTAACGCATGCAAAGTTACTGCTTATGCACTGAAAACTAGTAAAAAGTATAACTAAAAAGCTTATCTTTAAATCTTTGAGGAACTCTTTTGGCAGCTAAAGAATTGAATGAAAATACACAATTAATACATCATTTGGATCTTTAGTCTTAGTGACAGATGCACGAGGAGAACTCTTACAATTGTGACATTTTATGGGTGATAAGCTCAAAAAAAGGTTTCGTGTGTTCATTTAACTGGAAACACAATATGCATCCATCTAACTCTGTTCATTAATTGAGAAACTTGCTTTGGAAATGCCTCGAGCCATTCGGGTCTTTGACTTAATTTCTATTGTGAACGTTATGAATAATACCCTAAATTTCTTTGCTAAAATGCAACTAAGAAAAGCATTTGTTTGCAATCTTACTTCCATCAATGAACAGAACAGGACAATTTTTTCTAAGAACTGGTGGCAAGAAAACTCCGAATCATCATCTTATACTGATTCGAAGGAACAGAATTCAAAGCAAAAACATAAAAATAGTTCTATAGTTTGCTTTCAAAGCACTGATTCAATTTGTTATCGCTGCACTCTGCTGTGAAATAATTCTTTAATTATATTGTATAAGTATCGAGAATAATGTGCTTGACTTGAAAGAGCCATATTTAATAAACACTTAATGTTATGAAAACACGCATGCAGTAGACTCTTTCTTGTACGTCGCATACTCATTCAAGAGACTTTTCATAGCTCTGTGTGTAGCTTGATATCTCATTAAGAAGTTTGCTTTTTAATTTGAGTATGTTTGAGGAAGTCGGTATTTAACGTCCGATAAATGATTTCCTGTATCGTTAGTGTACGTATTGACTACTGGACACTCATTGCAGCTAAACTGAAAATTCTTTATTCAGATTAATAAAAAAGTTATCCGGGCGCCCAAAATTGCTTTTTTGCTAACACCTGTAAAACGCCAAACATTTTTTTTCTCAAGATCAAAAGATCACACTTGCTTTGGCAAACAAAGAAAGTGGAAAATGGTAAATGTGAGTGATTTTAACAGGACTTACAAACTGTAAAAAAATGTTGACAAAGTTTTAATTGTAATGGAAGAAACATGCTGTTGTGGTAGTAGTAGTAGTAGTAGTAGTAGTAGTAGTAGTAGTAGTAGTAGTAGTAGTAGTAGTAGTAGTAGTAGTAGTA
>JAPEIX020046608.1:0-18660 GCA_026122405.2 Zoanthus sansibaricus
AATCTGCTCACTGCAAATTAGCCTTGCAAGAAAAAGATCAAGCAATTTAATGCAAATTTGATATCTGATAAATGACATAAACACAATCAATCCAATTTTGATCTGAGTTTATCCCCGTAAACATGGGAGGCCAGATTTACCTCACTTTGGTTGCAATCTCTTCAACTCCCACTCTCCATCTCGCTCGATTCATGGCATCCTTTTTCTCCAAACCAACACTCTTGCTGTCCTTCTCCACTTTCATCTTCCACATCTTCTTTAGTTGGCCTCGCTTCCTCTTGCCCTTCACTTCAAACTCCAATGCTTTTCTTAAAACATTGCTCATCATCCCGGCCCCTCAACTCATGCCTGTACCATCTCACTCCATTCATGTTTGCCATCTGAACCACTGTTTCCTTCAATCCCGATACCATATTTACCCATGTATAATGCACACTTTTTTTGCTCAAAATTGACCTTCAAATTTGTGGTGCGCATAATACAGGGAACCCATTGTTTTCTGTTGGACTTCATTAGCATATTGTAAACAAACGGGAAACAAAGGCTTTGCAATTCATTTATGAAGAATTTACAAATGAATGGAGCTAATTCTATAGGATCGAAATCCATCAATCGCACACGACCACTTTACATATCAATAAAATCTATAGAAATATTATGGTTCAATCAAAACCTTTAATTTTTGAAATTACTGCCGAGGAAACAGCGTCAGTTTTTAACGAATTCAACAGACATTATTTTGACTTTGTTGAAGTGGAACTATCTTTGTTGAACACTTGACTATGAACAATTTAAGACTGTAAGTATAAGAATTTTACTGCAAAATACTTAAGTTTATGTAAATAATTTACCTTCAAAACTGGACTTGAAACGTGTTGTGATTTCGTTGTTTTTATTTTTTTTTTTCAAAATTAGCTTCAAAATTAGGGTGCGTATTATACATAGGCACGCATTATACATGGGTAAATACGGTATCTCTATTAGGTCCTTTGTGTTCTTTTTCTCCATCAGTTTAGCACCACACATTGCTCTCACCATCGCTCTCTTTTGTCCTTCTTAAAATTGCCATCTCATTTTTCCTCACATGTCTCACTTCCATATAACATCGCTGATTGTACACAACTCTGATAAACCATTCCTTTCACCTTAAGCGAAAACTTTTTGAGTCCAGCAACTCTCCAGTCACATTCCTTGAACTTTATACCCACCCTATTCCTGCTGTTACTGTCACATCTGCTTCACAACCACCATTTGCATTCACCCTATCCCCAAATAACAGAAGCCTCTCACTAATCCATCAACTTGCTTCTTGCAACTTCCAAACACAAAATCTCTCCCCAGAGGGTCACCCTCTTTACTTGCACTCAACTTCCATGGATCCATTTTGTGCAATTCACACACAACAATAGACCTTTTTCATAAATGGCGACTACTTAAATATTCTTTTGTCTCAATTCAAATTGGCCTTACTTGCCTCGTTTGGGGTAACATATTCTTTTGAATTTCCAACTCAAAGAGGAGGCTAGCAAGGCTTACTTGAATGAATACAAAAGAATTTAAAAATAGTCGCCATTTTATGAAGGTGGTCTATGAGTTTGCCATTACTTGCTTCCCACAAATACCACATGGATCTACCTTGCTTACAGACACTTCACCTTCTGCCCCACTCACTACCACTTGTGTCTTCCCTGAAGACTCACCTTCAGTCCCTTGCTCTCAATGCCTCCTTCAATTCCCAGAACTTCTCCCTCAGTCCCTCCATTGCTTTGCTCATCAGAACCAAGTCATCTGCATACAACATCTCACTCATCAAACCATTAATCACAAATATCAATGGCGACAACAAAGATCCCTGGTGCAAATTATCAAATTTTACCTTAAACTCTTCGGACAACTCTAGCCCAACTCTGACTCTTGTCTTTGAACCTTCATACAAACTCATCACTGTCCTCACCATTACCTCTGGTATACCTCTCTTCCTCATTGCCCACTCCAATACCTTCCTCTGGACCCTGACAAATGCCTTTTCCAGGTCAGCAAAGCACAGTCATGTAATTATACAACTTCTCCTCGTCTAACTACTCCTCTTATAACCTCAAAATGAACACTGCATCTATTCTTTTGCCTGGCATTAAACCAAATTGCATCTCTTCCACTTTCACAATACGCTGCAATCTCCTTTCTAGCACCTTTCTCTAATCTTCATTGCATGCTCTAGCAACTTCACTTCCTTATATACCCCACGTTGCATTGCATTCCCTTTCCCTTTGATAATCGATACTGCAACACTCAGCACCCACTCATCTGGCATTTGTCTTCCATCCAACACACCCTGACACAGCTCCACCATCACACCAATCTGATCTCCCCTCTCACTGCTATATTTTTCAACACTTACTTCAGAGGGTCCAGCAGCCTTTTCCGCTTTCATTTTTTTTATCACCTTCACCATTTCTTCCCAACTAACTTTCTCAACTGGCCATTCCACCAATTCTGCATTCACATTATGATTCCACTCATTCTCCTCATTCATAATTCTTTCCATGTGCTCTTTCTAGACTTTCCCTCTATCTTTCTTACTAAAATTAAGCCTACAGTTGCTACCGCTCATGCATCTTCCTCCCTCAACATCTTTTCCGTCCTTCCACCACCATGCGTCCCCTTGATCTCTCCTTCCTTTCTTCTTCCCACAAAATTCATCCACATCTCTTCGTTAAAACATTTTCACAAGTCTGGTGCACCAGCACTTACCAGCTCTCCTACTCTTCCTTCAAATCTTGCTTGTTATCTTCCTTCAGCTTTTAAATCTTCCTTCTTTCAGTTGCTCCCTTTCTCACCACTTTCTTCACCAGCCTGTACTTAAGCTCACCTGGGATGACCTTCACATCTCCCAGACACTTTCTATTTCCCTTTCCCACCATAACAAAGTCAGTCTCCATCCCATTTTCCTCTGCGCTGTCTGTAACTTTCCTCTTCCCCCCTTTTCTGAACCATGTATTTGCCATGCACATCTCCTTTTCCTCACAAAATTTTAACATCTTTCCTTCCACATTTCTCTCCCCAATCCATTTTCTCCATGCCCGGGTGCCCTCATAACCGTCAATCCATTTACCAACATGTCCATTAAAATCACCCATACCCAATACTAGTTCACCCACACTGTGAAGTGTGGATCCCACTCACTCAGGGACTCAAATCATCATAGGAATGGTCTTTCTCTGCAATGGTTCTGCCACATTGCATACACACAAGTCATATAATTCTCACCACTTCTTCCTCAAGTGCTATCACTATTGTCATCAATGCTCTGTCACTCTTTCTTTGCACCTCCACAACCTTTTCACATGCTCCTCACTTACCAAAACTCCCACACCTCCCATGCCATCTCTATTGTCAGACCACCACAATTTATATCTCCTACCCATCACACACATAAACTGCACTCCTCATCCTCTCCACCTCACTTCTTGCAGCCAACACACATCCATCCTCCTCTTCCTTAGTTTCTCACACACCTCTGTACCTCTCCCCTTCATACTCCCGACTTTTCAAGTCCCCACCCTCACCCCAAGCTGCTCATCAGGTTTCCATCATTCTGCAAGCACTGCTTGCACTGCCCAAGATCAGGGGTGCACCTCTCTGTTTGCAGTAAGCAGGTGCAGCCCATCCCAGCCTTTAGGCTGGCTGGTGCCCATGTTTTGTTCCTCTCATCATGAGGATTTAATTGGAGCATGATTTTTATAGCTGCATGCCCTTGCTGAGGTTAACCACATTTATCAGCTATGGGCTTACCCTTTGTCTGACCAGAGATATAATCTGCAAGGCAACAGATGGAACTATTTTACCCATAGATTGGACCTTAACAGGTGCTACCACTCTGGGTAAGAGTGGACCTGGGAACAATGGTAATTAAGGGATAGCCCCTCATTCCCCACAACTCCAATCTCTTGATCTGGAGCCGTATCATCGGTTCCAGTTTAAAGTCATACCAAGGACATTGTGATTTAATTTTAAATAATTATTGGAAGCTTTCTTATTTTTGTATTTATTTTAATGAAAGTTTGCAACTTGGTTGATATATAGTTAGAGACTAAGATAGTTTTCCTCAAGTCGAATGCTCAGTCACTGAGTTATTGTCATGCATCTGCTGGCTTGACCATGTCCTATAGTCATTTATTGGTATATGATTCTATTCATGAATCAAAATAATGATTCTATTTGGGCATATTGAGCAAACCGATGGAGATGTATGTCTAGAGGTAATAGACAAGAACTTAACCAATAACTTGACTCCCCATTTGAGTCTCCATAGCTCAGTGGGTTGAGCATCTGACTGGTGATCAGAAGGTTGTGGGTTCAATTCCCTTCAGTGACTCAGAATTTTTTCTGAGGAACACTCTCTTTTGAACTTTATATTTTTGTTTCAGAGCTGAGGCCTGTGTTTCTAGACTAGCTGAATTGAACCCGTATGTAACAGTAAAATCATCAGTTTTTGCCATCAATGAAGATGATTTAAGTTTTCTAACTGCATACCAGGTAGGAAAGTTTGAATTCATATTTCTTTAATTAATAATTGATTAAAACTTGTATAATGACTGAATCTTGAAGCATTACCGATAAGTATTGACTTCTTCACTGAGGGCATTCACAGTTATTAAGATATATGATTCACTGTTGCAGACTATCTAAGACTCTCAGCTGTTGAAAACTGTATCTATTTATTTTGTAAAACACTTAGAGCTTTAAGAGTGAGTGCTATATATTAAATTTTGTATATTATTAGATGTATAATTATTATAATTCTTATTGTTATTTGGCCTCTGCTGAAACCAATGGCTTATAACCTCATCAAATTAATTTTGTTAAAATTATTGTAACTTTCACTTTATGTCTTTTTTTTCCCATTTACATTATGGTAAATAGAGAAGTATTGAAAGACAGTGACTTTACTATTAAGCCTTCTTTAGACCTGTCAGTTTACTGTACATATACTGTATGTATTCTTAACAGTGAAAATTCTGAGTTTTTAGTTAGTTGCACACATTAATTTGGTTCAATACCTTAATTCATTAGGTTTCTGTCACTGATGTTTTGAAACCAGTCCTTCTTCGTAGTAATATGTTTTAACTGCAGTTGGTACAGCTACAAATTGCTAGTTTCATACTGTAATCACTGTAAGTTGTGGAAGGTACAGTATGTACATGAATTACTTACTAGAGTGATTACAGTAACAATAACTTGTTATAGGATGTAGAGAAAGTACTCATATTACATAGACATAAAATAAACCTACTGCAGCATCATTAATAAACTTGATTTGATGTGAGAGATAAAAATTGTTTTGACTTTCAGTGCGTTATCCTAACTGATAGTCCACTCAGTATCCAGTGCAAAGTGAATACATTTTGTAGGGCACAGGATCCTCCAATAAACGTAAGGTTATAATAATTATAATATATTGTAATCATGTAATTTTCTTCTAAATTTTACAAGATTTATAACATAGAGTGTAAAAATACTTGGTGCTGATTGGATGCTGGCTTGCATACAGTGGCAATGCTTTCTGAAATTCCCCAAGTGAATGTGATTGGTTTAGAAGATATAATGCAAAGAATTTTGCCTTCAATGTCATAAACATGTAACCGCATGGTTCCCGGTAAAACTTGGGATTAATTTCTGGTTTAATCAATTTTTCAATTACCTATACTTATTTAAGGTTGCGGTACACTTTGGAACGCGAAAATCCAGAAGCCGAGTATGTAGCAAATGTTTGAATTTGAAGTGTCCAGTTTTCATCTCTGGAGATTTTTTATAGCAGTTTTTTATTCTTAACGTTTCATTTCCAGTCTGACTGGGCCTGCAAAAGTGTTCTAAATAGTCATTTCTATTTTTATTTTTAGTTCATTAGTGCTAGTGTGTTTGGAGTATTCACTTCTTTATTCTGTGACTTTGGTGACAAGTTTAAAGTAGTTGATCCAAACGGAGAGGATCCAAAGCAATTCTTTGTTGGAAAAATTAGTAAGGTGAGTCATTTATAATCATGTCTTACTCTATACTAAATATGAGGTTAGTTATAGCCCTACATATAAAAAGTTTTCAAAGTAGACCGTTGAGCGGTGTGTTGGTGCAGTTGTAAGATTTCTCCCTTCTTACTACAATGTCCCAGGTTGCATACTGGACTGTCCCAAGATCCAAATCTTTGTGTGACCTTCTTTTCTACCAAATCTAACTCACCTCTATCATTCCAAAGTTAATGAGTACCAGTGTCTGCTGGGAACCTCCAATGAATTAGTGTCCCATCCAAGGGGAATCAAAGACTCTCATTTACTCAATACTACAGAAATAACTGACTCCAGTGATCCATTAGACTTGGAAAATATTTTTTTATATTTAAACCATTGATCCAGCGCTCTATCTACACTGTCTTCTACATCAATTGGCGAGTCCCTGACACCCCTGAATGGAACGCTAACTCATTTAGAATAATAAAGTGTAATTTGAACATCACGTAAGACATGGCAGAGGATATTTGACAGTGTAGGAGTCCAACACCAGGAGTGGGAACCTAGGGTTGTTAAACAAAGAAGATGATGATGATGATGATGATGATGATGATGATGATCAAGGATGATGATGATGATTAGATGGTGATGATGATGAAGATGATGATGATACTATAATGATAATATGATGATGATGACGATGATGATGATGATGATGATGATAATTTTATGTAGGCCAAGGGGTTTTTTTTCTTGCTTCACAATTTGACTCCTAGAACGTTGGGAGGCATCTCATTAGATGTAATCTCTTTGTAGGAAACTAATGAACAATGAAATATCCACAAATTGACTATCTTAGTTATAATGTTTTTTTTTACCAAAAAGTCAAACCCAGGAGAAGTTACCACTCTTGAAAATTCCATGCATGGTCTGCAATCAGGCGATGTGGTCTTATTTAAAGAAGTGAAAGGCATGGATGCTCTCAACCAGTCTAAACAAGAAATAAAAGGTAATAATATGGTGAAGCTTTGTGACAAACCCTGTTAAATTCCATTATCTCCTATTATAGACCTAAAGTGTTGCAGCCAAATGCAAATAGTTTGTAGAATTGTTTTCTTACCAACATACTGTAATGCAGGGTTCCTTTTTATTAAAGTTACTTATTTTGGTCACAAGATAAGCAAAAGAACATCTTAAATTTTAACAACTTAAATATAATTAGAAACTACAGTAAATTCCAGCACCATTTATGGATAACGGGACAGAGTAAAAATCTTTAAAAGTAAGAATACTGAAATTTCCATTGATGGTTTTAACAAAAAAATTTCTCACCTTATGGACACAGTGTTTTCTTGCAGTTAAGTTTGAGAATCAAACCATGAATGCAACTTTGTGTGTGTTGTGAATAAGCATTCATACCAATGCAGTCACAGATATTTGTTATTGATATTTGATAATAGGTTTATTCACGAAATTTAGTGTATCTACATCTTTTTGTGAAATAGACTAATTTGTTTTTTTCTTTATATTTATTTTGTATTTAGTGTTGTCTCCTTATGCATTTACAATCTGCGATACCAGCGGAGATGAGTATGAACCTTATGAATATGGTGGTATCTGTCTACAGGTCAAGCCCTTAGAAACTTGCATTCAGTTTGTAAGTACTCGAATTGTAGAATGTTTTTTTTTTTTAATGTAGAGGCGAATAAGTGAAGCATGTGGTTTTTAATCAACTCTTGGTTGAAAAGGTCAATCATGGCCATAAGGAAATCATAGAGCTGACATTTGGAGCATAAGGCCTACATTTTCAGAGCAATACTGACAAAAGGCTAAAGTGTTTGCTCGAAATAGCGGCTTTGTGTTTTTCGTACAGCAAAGATCAAATGGTTCAACTTAGAGTTGATTAAACCATGTGCAGTTTGAATGTACTTTTTTGTGGTATAAGATAACTCTTTCTGCAGATTTATTGAAGAAACTGTGTAGATTCTAAAGTTCTGTTTACTTTGAGTGATGTAGTATAATTGCCAGTAGTTGAGAAAAAAAGTACGCAATTCTTTTAAAAATTTACCGAAGACACAACTAAATGAAGGACATTTAATGATTCCTTGGGAGAATAGAAAAATAGAGAGGATATACTGAAAAAATATAGACACACAAATGCTAATGTATCAATATTACTGGGTCTACAATGTGGGAAAACAGTGATTGTACAAACTAGAGCAGCCACACTGCCATCATTCAGAGGTTACATTATATTATTTAATTGTACGTTAGTACTTGACACTGATGTTTTACTTCTACAGGAATCACTGGTGAGACAACTCGAATGTCCAGATATTTTGATTGCCGATCTTGGGAAATGTGAGGTACATAGAATTAATATTATCTGTAATTCTTACTGTAAATTTACAGTAAGATGTCTAATCGGTTATGTTTACTCTAGAACGAGCATTCTTCTCTTGATCTTAGTGATCTAGATGACATTAAATAACCTTTCCTACATCTAAACCTAAACTTTACCCCAACAATGTCTCTAGATCTTTATGCCCAACAATTACTCTGAACTTAATGTTATTAACCCATCCCTCTACGGCTAGACCTATGCTTTACCCGGACAATAATTCTATATAACATGAAACCCGCTACGTCTAAGCCTCAGCTTTATCCCAATGACGATGATTCTAGATTATGACAATGTAGATATGGAAAAGTGATTTCCCAACCACGATTCTAGAAATCATTCACCCCAACGATGACTGTGACCCTTGATAGGTGATTGATTAGTTGGGGTTGATGTTTAGAAATAGAGTAAATTTGGAAAAAAGAAAGTGTAATGGTAACACAAGAGATACGTTTCAGCATCTTAAGATAAGTAACAGAGCTGAATTATTGCTAAAGGGTTGTGGTCTTTTATAAGAATCCTGTACATGTTTTGCTTGAACAGAACATTTTCTTGGCCATATACGACAGGTCCCAGCTCAACTTCATTGGGGATTCCAAGCATTACATGTTTTTTGGGAACAAAATGGCCGACTTCCAGAAGTTAGGTTTGTTCGGCATGTTTTGCTAGTGGTAGTACTTATAGTAGTGTCCAAGTGCTGTCAAAGATAAAAGCTCGCCAAAAAAGAAAAAAGAATATCTCATGCTGTTTCTGTAGAATGAAATCATATATTAGAAAAGCGCTCCAAGAGCACAGAATTCCGCCAAGCATAATGTGATTCCCACGCAACATTGTAGTCCTATATTTATGTTCTACTCCCATTCAATTATCGGATGAAGAATATTATTTATTTATTATTACTCTGAAACATTGATGTCAGAATTCTGATCATAAATATTGATTAAATTGAGTAATTTGCGTGCCTGAATGCAACTATTTGGTGTCAAAGTAGACATTGTAGTTTAAAGAGTCTCGCATTTTATTTTGTTTTTATCCTAACATTTCAAAACAAACAACATCAATATTTGTAAAAAACTTCTGGATCCAGACTGCTATCAGGCTCACCTCCAAAATTAATCAGTTCTTTCTTATGCCATTTC
Organism: Zoanthus sansibaricus; assembly: GCA_026122405.2. Classification (NCBI taxonomy): domain Eukaryota; kingdom Metazoa; phylum Cnidaria; class Anthozoa; order Zoantharia; family Zoanthidae; genus Zoanthus; species Zoanthus sansibaricus. The sequence continues at coordinate 9,543 of JAPEIX020046608.1, forward strand.
CAACATTTCCTGGACATTCTATCAGAATCTGTCCAAACAAACCCTGCAAAAAGCATGACCTTACTGGCGGAGGTAAAAATGTTCTACCTAAGTTTCTTCCATTAATTGGAGAGTATATATATCTTATAGTACTGAAACGAGGATTTACAACCACCAGCTTCATAAACCATTCATCAACAAGACTGAACATTTTCTTTCAAAGAGAAAGACGATGTACATGAAAGATGCTCAATTGCATACTTAAGTTTCTTTCATGAAACTGCAAGGTCACGTCATTTGAATCGTGCTTCATTGCGCTAGGCTATAAAATCACACTTGTAGACCAATCAAAACGCACATACAGTACTATCCAATACATTTTATAATTATAACTATTTAATCAGTGTTTTTTTTTGTTGATTCTTAGATGTGCTGCTGATGCTGAAAAGATAATAGCTATTGCATCATCTCTTAACGAAAAAGGAACAAAAAACAAGGTCTGGAATTGGAATAATTTTCACATTTTCATCTCAAATCAAAATATATTTTGGGGATGTCATTTAAAGATTATTTGCTTTTGGATAAAGAAATAAAAAACAAACATTAGTGGCACTTTTGAGGTTCTCCTTATATTATGCGTTGAAGTGGTGTATCATCATCATCATCATCTGGCGGCCGTGGCCAAGAGACAGTGCACGACCAAGCGTGAGTGGTAATGGTCCCCCCTGTCTGTACCCAGATCGTCAGGTGGTATATCAGTATCTCTGCTGATGATATTTGGGAATGTGAGCTTCCTGCACGTTAGTTTGATCTTCCAAATTGTGAGATCTGAGGCAAGCTGGTCTTTCATTCAGTAACAACGACTGACAAATTGTGCCCAATGCTGGATCAGATGACTACTTAGTCGAGGCATATTTCCGTATATCTGTTCTAGGGTTTGGTGGTTTCTCCATGAGATATTTTGGACTCTTCTTAGCAGACATGTGTAGCATCCATCTACATGTTTCTGTAGGCGTGCGCTAAATGTCCTTGTTTCTGAGCCATACATCAGGGTTGGTTTGATAACCATCTTAAAGATGTGGAGTCTAAGTTGGTTCGGGAGGTTTGAACGCCAGATCTTGTCCATCTTATTACATGCTGTCCAGGCCAATGCCTTGCAAATCTTGAAATTTTTCCCAGAGTCCATAATCCAGGAGCAAAGGTATTGAAGTTGTCCACATGTTTGACTGGGACACCAGATTTGACTGACATGGAGGCGTTACTGGCAGCAGAGATGAATTCAGTTTTCGCAAAGTTAAATTTTAATCCAACACAGGCTGCTGTATATATTCATATTGAATCAACGACATCTTTGAGAATTTTAGGAGAAAACCAATGTCTTGTTAATCAAAAATTTTAGTTTTTGATTGCAAAGTTTTTTTTAAAATCTAAAACTCCAAACTTATCCAACAATATATGTGTTTATTTGGTACCTTAGAATGTTGTATGTTAGTATTGAGGATTGTAAAAAATGATTTCAGCAAAAAATTAATTACTTGTACTTTATAATTAGGTGGCACGTGTTGACCAGAGCTTGCTTCAGAACTTGTCCTACTCATGTCGAGGATATTTTGCACCACTAGGTGCTGCATTAGGAGGAATTGTCGCCCAGGAAGCTCTAACTTCTCTGACAGGAAAATTTAGTCCTATCAAGCAATGGGTAGGTGCCACGTTTTAATTATAATTTCGCTGAGATGTACCGTATTTAGGACGTATAAAGATGTTCACTCCCACTGGAAGGCAGCTCATCATTTAATGGCAACAGACCATGAGCTCTTTTTTTAAGGAGTTCCCTGTTTTAAGAGTTTAATGGCGACATGATTTTCGCAGTTAAGATCGATGTCTTCCAATCACAAGGTCACTGGGTTAATCCCAGCTTCTGGTAAGTTTTGAATATTTGTTTGACCTTCTTTTCTACCAAAACTGGTAAATGAGACCAGCGATTACTAAGTGCTAATCTGCGATGAGTCTGTTCCTTTCCGGAGATGTCAAAGACTCTCTTCCGCTTAACACTACCATCCTATGAGCCACTAGCCAATTCAATGAACCACTAGCCTTGGAAATGGATTTTAGACAGCTTGCCAATATAGATTACGAACCTTGAATATACCATCGCACATTCTATAATATTTACATACGTGATTATGTATGATATTCAATTTAATTCTTTTTTAGTAGGAGAGAAAAATCGTTTTACTATAACGGATCTTTTAATGAAAATTTAAATTGAGATTTAAATAAAGGTTTTTGCCAACCAGCTATTTTGAAATATTCTAGGAGACCAATATTTAGGCCGTTGACACCCTTTCGTTTGTTCATTCATTTACCATTGACTGATTAATTCATTCACCATTAATTAATTCATTTGTTCAGCATTCATTTGTAGTTCATTCTTTCATTCATTTGTTGAATTGCATTTTGCAATTCGTTTCTATTTCTTCCGTTTGCTAAGCGTAAAGGTAAATTTTAAATAGCATAGACTCTAGTCTTATTTTTTGTAAAATAACCCAAAAGGTACTTTGTCACAACCAATGTAATTAATGTAAAATCTTTGTCTCTATTTTATCGACTTTTTAATATTAAATTGGTACCTTTTTCAAGTTAAACACTGTTTCATATATCATCACATTGATCAATCTACTTTTGTTAGCTTTATTTAGATGCCGAGGAAGTACTCACAAGACAAACGAACATTCAAATTTCGTCCTTTTTACCAAGGTAAAGAAACTCATGCACGGGACATTCGAGTTGCTACAATTCTAGATTATTTGGATTGAATTGGTCTCCAAAATGACTTTGTTAATGTACATTTTTTATTTGGCTATATTTATCTTGTGTCCCCGACATTTGTCTCGTGTCCTCTACATTTCTCTCGTGTTCTCTACATTTTTCTCTTGTCCTCGAGATTTCCGTCATGTCCTCTATATTTCTCTCGTGTCCTCCATATTTCTCTCGTGTCCTCAATATTTCTCTCGTGCCCTCAATATTTATCTCATGTACTCGACATTTCGTTCGTGTCCTCTAAATTACGTGGCATGTTATACAATAGTGATCACAGTTTAGGTTGACCAATAAATCATTTAATTCCTCCGTGTACACTTGGCCTAAATTGTTTTTTACAGTTGTCGTAAGGGATATTTATGGTATATAACTAGAGAAAGGCCGACCTGCCGTGTACCGGATTAGTTTCCTCCCGTGTTTCCCTCACACACTTCGCTTTGTCTGTAGCGGTACTCAATATCAGATTATGTTGGAAAGGAAAGATTACAACATTCAACTTTTGTTTTGTGGTTGGCTCTTTTAAAATAATCTTAAATTTTGAGGCTTTTAATTCAAAGCCCAAAAATATTTAGAAAAACACTTTGCTAATTAATGAAGTTGAACCTTTTCTGGTGAGTCCAGATGACTCATAGGAGATCAAAGTTTTTTTCTTGAGTTTTTTTTGATACATTTGCTGGTTGAGTATTCATATTGTTTCTTGCCTACAGACAGGACCGCTATGATGCACTTAGGATATGTATTGGTGACGATGTCTGTTCATTACTTGCTCACACTAGGTTATTCATGGTGAGTTCTCATCACTAGTGGTACTTGTAAGCGCAATACTTACAAGTGGGATGTGGCTGTAAAGATGAACACAAGTACAGATAGCAAATTCGTGTTAGTGGCCAACTTGAAGCCACTATATAGTGGGCGCTATGGCCACGTTCCTAGCGTGCTTTACCCAGGCTGTAAACTACCATAAAAAAATAGCTAGCTATGCCATGCTTGTGAGGCCTACAAATGCCGAAACCTCTGTCTATGGCTGCTAGCAATCAGGCTCACTATTTTTAATGGTGGTTTAAAGGGGTAAAGGCCGCTACCAACGTGGCCATTTAGTGGCCATATAGTGGCCAATTTAGTGGTTTCAAGTTAGCTACTAGCACGGATGTGCTATACCTATACCTTAGTTTTTGCTGGAAACCTTAAAAGATTATCGTCAGTTTATACGCCAGAACTTTGTAATATCTTGTGTTTCGTAGTTTGTTTAAAAAATTGGTGGATTAGTTGGTCAAAAAAGTCCAGAAAAGAAAAAAACTCTGGATTTTGGTATAAATAACGCGCTTCCTGATATAGAATGCTGCATCTACAGCAATATCTGTAACCATTCCATTGGCAGATATCTCATGGATGGCCTCTCCTGAAGGCATACAGTTTAATAAAAAAACAATGTAAATAAAGGAGGAGAGGCCCTCTGTGTTAATGCCTTCCTGCAAGTTATTTTGAATGGCTTAAATCGCCCATATTTTTTGTTTTAGCAGTTATTTAGTTTTACTTTGTACTGTATTTAATACAAAAACAACACTAACCTTTTGAATAGGAAAACAATGATGTGCAGAAGCTGTTGCTTATTCTCTAAACTGTAGGCAGTGTGCGACTGAGGAGTGACCTTGGTACCAGACGGTGGCTTGTTGAAACTTTTCTTACTTCTTTAAAACAATTTTTTGAAAATACACACTATTGTAAATTATTACCAAATTGAAACCGCAAAGTCGTGATTAACTATACTTGCGATACTTCAATTTATTTTGAGGTTTTTTTTCATGATGTAGTTTTGAAATCACAGGTGTATATGATTTACACCAAATTGTGTAACAAAAAATTTATTTACGAGTCATAATATTTGAATAAAGTTGCTTAGTTTAATATTTCAACCCAAGATAGCATGACGTGCCTTGGTATTACCTAATCTGTGGTCTGAACATGCGCATGTTGTTAATTGCTCAAGGTTGGATGCGGAGCCATTGGGTGTGAAATGCTAAAAAACCTTGCAATGCTTGGAGTTGCTACATCTAAAGAAGGTTTAGTAAGTTTACAATAATATAATTTATCTTATTTTTATGAATTTTAAATTTTACTGATTTTGATTCCATATTCAAAACATTCCTATCTCATTTAGAAACTTAAAAAACCTACGGACACAAGTTTATATAAAAATCAGTGATATAGAAGAGTTGCGTCCTTTTAAAGTTATGTTTTAATATTACCATTTGAATTTTAGGAAGGTACTTTCCCACTAGAGTATCAAAGTGCCATTGGCTTTCCTTACCGCTCTGTGTACTGTATATTTGTTGCTTTAGGTAACCATAACAGATAATGATCTGATAGAGAAATCAAACCTCAACAGACAGTTCCTTTTCAGACAACACCACATCCAGGTAAAGTCTCATTGAACCTTTATGTATGAACTTTTATTAAAGTTAATGGGCGGGAATGGGTCTTATTTAGTTTTGTGGTTCTAGACGTTGGTTAAGGAAGAGGGGCTTATTCATTAATAATAAAAATAATATTGCCAATCTTTTAAAATCTTTAATAAACATTTTATTCATTATACAGTACTATGCTCGTCGTTGGCCATTTAGGCGAAGCATTTCGCTCGCACCCGTTCATATACATTCTATGTACCTTACTCAAGCTCCTCAGTTCTCGTACACTTAAAACGTTTCGCGTTGTTCCAGAATTGTATATTACAGTATTTAAGTCAAGAGCATTTGTCAATGTTATGAAATGAGAAATTAACAAGAAAGCACAAAACTACCTGATGAAAGTTTGACATTTTGAAGATAAAGAGTATTCCATAAATTTTTTCTATTTTAGTTTTCTCTGGGATTGGTTTTGGAATAAGAGAACGCCATATTACGTTACTTACATCCTGCAGACACTATCTATGACCCTATAAATAGAGAGTACGGTAGCCAATCAGATTGCAGTATAGGCGGTAGATAGTGACTAAATTTCTACTAATATAAATATTAGTGGCTTTTGTGTTAGTTGCGTCCCTGGGTAGAAAGCCTGGTCGTCAACAATGCCATGCTGATTAGGCCTTAAATGGCTGAACAGTTGTTCTCTTTTTTGGCCTTTGTGGTGAATTTAGTGGTGGCAAGTCTTAAGTTTGTTTGCTTAATCAGTTAATGAAAGGAATATTAAGAGATTATTAACCAAGCACGAGGTCTGTATGAAAAAATATAAGACCGATGTCTGATATTTTTATTTGTTACATAAATATGATTGTTTTACTGTGAAATACGCTTTCGTGGATTGCATATGAAACTACAGCCGGGATATGAGCGACATATTTGCTAGAAGATATCGCAGACGTCATTCCTTTGTTTTCCTCGTTTTTAGGTCATTCATGCACGCACTTGCACAAAGAATGAATGAGCATCGTTTTTCAAGTAATTGTGCGAGTTTTAAAACTATTCTGAAAATCATCATCCGGGAAAGGGATCCGAATACGCGCGTATATAGCCCGTATAGGCCGAAAACACATGTTGACAGACCTTGTGTTAACCAATCAGAATGCAGGAAATTGTAAGGTCATATAATGTGAAAAAATATGACAATATTAATTTTGCCATTACAAATTGAGTTCTTCTATTTGTAATGTTTGTTAAGTTATCGTATGATTACTTTAGTATGATGGTCTATGAAACCAAGGTACGCAATTAAAGCATGCATGTGTCTACTGCCTTTTTTGCTGCATGTTGGTTTTACGTGGGGAAACTGCAACAAGAAGTCCATGTTTTGCTTTGATTTTATTTGACTAAAGAATACTGTCGAAAACACAAGCTTGCAGAACCCACACACTTTAACGTACATGAATCCTTTGTGCAATTTGTCTTGTGATTGGTCGAAATTAATGCGTGATCGACTCTTTGGCAACACGTATTAAGCACACGTGGGTCGCTCATTGCGATTTCACCTGTGATTGCTCGAAATTGGCCTTTGACTGACTCTCTTCAGCATCACAGATCACTTGTTGATTAGCGATTGCATATCGACAAGTTAACAAACTTTTTTCTGTCGTCTACAAGCATATGCGCAAAAAGTGAAACATGTAGCTTGATCTAGTTTTCTCCTCTTTAAAAAGTCTGGAACGATTAAAAGAAAGTGGCATTGAATTTGCTTTTCTCTTGATAGAAACCCAAGTCAACTGTTGCTGCAGAGTCGATGTCAGATATAAATCCTGGTAAGATTACACAATAATGCTTTATAAAGCACTATTGCATTAAAAGTTCTTTAAAGTGCCTATGAAGTGAAGAAAATTATGTTTTTACATTTCTAAAGAGATCATTTAAAAAGTATTAAATACAGAAAGTTTCAGAGACTTTGGATAAAATGCCTCTGAGAAATAGCTGCCTAAATTTGCAGATTTTGCGTTGATTGTTTGGCTCATTATGCATTCATGGTATCACGTTTTTTGTTTATGTGACGTAATGTTGTTTGCAAACTTCAAGAGCGACATGAGAGAAAATAGCAAGTTTAGCTGATATCTCGACACTGATTCACTGCACGGAATTCAAACTCAAGCTGTTACAACAAAATGATTTTATCTTTATTTAGAAACCATTTTATCAGTTTGTAAACTATTTTTAAATTGAATAAGTTTGATTTTTTTAATAAATTTCTCATATATTTTCTGTATTGAAGCAAACAAAATGACGCGTGATATTTGCTAATTTGTATCTTAATGGCTAGCCACAGAATTTGAATCTTCCCAGACACGTAGTATCAATAAAATTTATTCTAACTCTCTGAAATTTTGCCTATTTTTCTTTCTTATCATGATCTTTTCAAAAAACTAAAAACATTTTTCGCTTCATAGGTACTTTCAAGTAAAGCTCAGCCCAACCCTCAACCAATCACAAAGCACTTCCTCCGGTACACACAGAAACGCCCCAATATACTGTACTCTGAGTAAACATAATGCCTATACTGTTCTTTGTTGTTCTTGAACTCTTGCTACACTATTCATTTTTCCACATGTCTAATCTTTTTTTGGTTTGAAATAGCTGTATTTGAGAGAATATGCTAGGCAGACCTACAAATAAACAATAAAGACTGATGCTAAACTCTGAAAAATAACTAATACTGTTGACTGTGCAAATCGACTCTAGATCGTATAAGCTCTGTTCAACTTACCTTGTTAAGATTTTTCTTATCAAACCCATCAATGATAAAGATGACGTCTGAACAATAGGTGTCTAGATCCACAGGTTGACAAACAAAATCTGCAAGCCATCTTAGGAGCTTATTTGAGGGTAGAAAATCGTGGATTCCAAAGATTTTGAACAGCAACTGCAAAATGTACAGTATGAAGAGTTGGTAATTTCGATAAGCTAGTTAACTGAAAATGTTATAATAATCATAATCATAATAATAATAATAATAATAATAATAATAATAATTATAATAAAGACTTTATTTCGGTGTCAAGTTTTGTAATGCCCAAAGTAAAAACATTGAATACCAATTTTTCAATACTAACAAAAAATCAGACTGAAAAATTAAAGAAACCCTTAAAAAATAGCAATGCTAATAAACACTTTACGTGGTAAACAAGATCATACCTTCACAAAAAATTTATAAATTTTATAACCGAATTATTTAACAACAAGAGTTCTCATCAACAATGGCAGATTCGGAGTGGTGTGGCACAGTCAATGCAATATGGTGGTCAAAAATGTGAAAGATGCGAACATCCTGTTATAATTGCTTCTGATAAATTATTCACTTAAATTATTTGTCTTACATATATAATTCATAATGCCTTTTAAGACCTCAAAAAGAAATTTAAGAACTTTTTAAGGCCTTAAATCTGCAAGATACCCAAAACAAACATCACAAACCTTGAGTTCAGGAGTAAGAACAGTCAAATACTTGATAGGACTTTCCATGTGTGTCACAGTACTGACTGGACCGAGTGCATAAAATGACTTGAAGTGTTTTGCCAGTTCAGTGTTGTGCGACAGTTCAGAAAACATAATCATGGTGCCTTGGGAATGTCCTGAATAGTAGATCTGTGTCTGACCAGTCTTTTTTACAACATACTTGATCATGGCTGGAAGATCATACTTTGCCATTTCATCCCAGCTGAATAATTCAAATCGTCAACATCAAAATAAATAATAAAATAGCAAAAAATAAGTGAGTATATTAAAGATGAAATTATAATAATTACATGATATTAAAATATACATTTATTTAATATATATTAAAATATATGTTACATAATTAAAAATTGAATTATTAATTATGTAATTCTTAAATAATTATCTAA
>JAPEIX020046609.1:0-11595 GCA_026122405.2 Zoanthus sansibaricus
GGTTAATATATTTACTGTTCATTGTGACAAAAACACTTAAAAAGAAGAAAGAGTTCTCCCGTGTGTGTAGAATTTGAATGGTGACCAATAATGAAGACTGAAGACAATCACTCCTTGTAGAAATGTTTTTAAACAAGAACTCAAAGAATTCAAAGTAGCGCTTTGTTGGCATGCACGCTAAAATTTTAGGCTATCTTGATGCTCTTTTCGTATTTTCTCTTGTACACTCGAAGAGAAGACACAGATGAGATCTTTTTGTGTAGATTTATTCAAAATGTGCACAGCAACGTACAAGAATCAAGATATCAGAAAATATTCTGTATATATCACGTCGATCAGAAATCATTTATGTAGCATTAAAGACCTTCCAGAACATTCCAAATAACATAGAAGTCTAGCACAAACCACATACTCTACGCGTTTGTAAGATGTTCTGGAACAATCTATTGCATTCTAGCAAACACGTTTGTACAATGTTCTGGAACAATCTATTTAATCTCTACAACAGCTCTTGTCTTACTTAGCCCGCACTAGTGCTTGAATTTCTTAGAGTCGCAAATCAGAATATTGGATTTGTATAAGCCATTCCGTAATTGCGCAGGAAGCTGGGGCGAGTTTCGAAGATCTGACACTACCACATAAAGGATCAGGTTAAGAATTGTCATTTGACCAAGTTTGATGCCTTTAGGGTAAACAGAGACCAAGTTGTGGTACTTGGAAGATGGTTGCAAATTCATAGATTAGGGCACGCTGTCTCATCATTCGATACGTTTGTATAGATTTGAAAGCATGTTTCAAGGTCCATAACTTGTTCTTGTTTATCCTAAAATCATCAAACATAGTCAAATGACAACTCTCAACACGTGATCTTTCATGTAGTGGTGTCACATAGATTTGTTAAACTTTGAAACTCGTCCTAGTTTTCGTGGATTTTCGGAATGGCCTATTAGTCCACTAGTAGAGTTGAAAACATAAAATATTCCCTCGATAGAGTGGGCAATCAGAATAAAGGTTTTGTAATAGTCCACTTGCAGAGTGATACTATTGAAACTAGACCGCCGATAGAGTAGCTAATCAGAATGTAGGATTTGTAATAGTCCACAAGTGGAATTCTAATATTAATGATAAACCCTAAGTAGAGTAGCTCATCAGAATGTAGGGTTTGCAATAGTCCACTATAAAAGAGTGATACCATTAAATAGAACCCTTGTAGAGTAGCCAATCAGGATGTACGGTTTGCCGTAGTCCAATGTACAAGAGTGATACTGTTGATAACAGACCCCTAGTAGAATAGCCAATCAAAATGTAGGATTTGCAATTGGTAACTATAAAGGAGTGGTACTATTAAAAATGGACCCCTAGTAGAATAGCCAATCAGAATGTAAGATTTGCAATAGTCCACTACAAAAAAGTAATATAATTGAAAATAGATCCCTAGTAGAGTAGCCAATCAAAATTTAGGATTTGCAATTGGCTACTATAAAGGAGTGATACTAATAAAAGTGGATCCCTAGTAGAGTAGCCAATCAGAATGTAGGATTTAGAATAGGTCACCATAAAGGAGTAATACTATTGAAAACAGAACTCTAGTAGAGTAGCCAATGGGAATGAAGGATTAGCAATTGTTCACTATAAAAGAATAATATATACTATTGACAATAGAGCACTAGTAGAGTAGCCAATCAGAAGGTAGGATTTAGAATAGGTCACTTCTAAAGGACTGACTCTATTGAAAATAGAACTCTAGTAGAATAGCCAATCAGAATAAAGGATTAGCAATTGTTCACTATAAAAGAATGATACTATTGACAATAGAGTACTAGTAGAGTAGCCAACCAGAATGTAGGACTTGTAATAGTCCATTCTTTAAAAGAGTGATACTATTGAAAATGGACACTTAGAACCGAGTTATTCAAAAGCCAGTTAGCACTAATTAAACTTAAGGTCAAGATATTTAACCCATATTTTTGTTTCCAATCTTACACAGACGGATTTGATATGTAATTTTGGGATTAACAAGTATTTTTACCAACAAAATCTTATTAGTCTTCTTAATCTATAAATACGGTAAAGCTGCTTATTTGAGTTTTTTCTTTACCCAGGGTCAAACAATCATCCTTTAAACAACTGGGCCCAGTAGAGTAGACAATCAGTTTCCACCTTTGACAATTCATTAACAATGAAGGGGTCTGCCACTGCAACCATAACGCGTCACGATATTATTTTCTATTATATGAATAATGGTGTTATACCGTAAATTATAATTGTATTTTCCATATTTTTGCTAATGAAGATATAAAAATGTTTCAAGAATTTATGCATTATTGCTTTCATCTATTTGTATTTAGTTTTGTAATTACGATTCTGACAAGTACACCTGAACTCAAGGTTCATCCAGGGGGGGGGGAAGTGGAGGAGGGCCTAGGGATAGGTGAGGTTGTTTCCTCAGGTAAAATCAAGGAAACAAGCTGCCCAGATGGATGCATGGAAAACAATTTTAGCATTTATATAACTCCTGTAAACTCGCAACTCTAACGAATTCACAAAACCTTGAATAATTTTACATGCTCAAAAATTCAATTCTTGCATTTTTAGTATTTCAGTTTCATTTTTTCTTTAAAAGATCCCCACTTTTCTCTGTTAAAGTGTAAAATCTGGGGTTCATAGAAAGTGTTAGATGTGAAGTCCGCTTCTTATTTTTTGCGTACTGTGTAACGCGATAATGGAGAGTTCTTGTCTGGTAATTTCAAGATGAAAAGTACAACATCTGTGTAGCCACAGGCTTAGTTATTGACAATTCTATTGACTTGCTTTCATTTGCAATTGAATAAGTTTTTTTAAATGTCAAAGAAAGAAAGTTAGAGCATTTTTATTATAAAACAATCCCTAAAATATTTGTTTTTTTGCCATTTATCCCTAAAAATTCCTGTCTTTGCCATTTATCCCTAAAAATCTATGTTTTTATCACAAGCGGCATGCATGCCTCATAATTAATATGTAAATAGGACATGTAGACCTTCCCTAAGCGACTCGGTGCATGTGTCTCTGCACTTGCAACTGTACAAAAACTTGATGAGATGAAAATATATTGTTTACTCTATCTTATATCTTAATATATATCTCCGACTATGCCAGAAAATACCACACTTGCGAAAAACGGGAAAGGTTTTTGTTTATAATTTTGAACAATTTCAATTATAAATAAAAATGCGAATTTGATTCCAGTGGCCACCTTTGCAACTATACTTTCTCTCGACATGCCTTTCTCCCAAAGTACAACCACGGGCACAGTATTTTCACATTCGCCCAAAATCAGCAAAATGTTTCCCTGCAATTAAATCATCTACTAAACTGTCTGAAAGCATATAAAATATCATTCGATATCGAATAACAATTTCGTTTGCTAGTGCTTGGAACTGAAAAACCCATCCCCGACAAAACTACCGTTCAGCACATGATTAAGTTATGACATGCAGAATAGATAAATTCTATACCTTCTTTATCTTTCTTTTACGTACGCAATCCTTTTTTTCTTCACATTCGTATAAGTCTCAAAGCATTCTCGTTTTTGTCTTTTGTAAGGATGCAAATGTTTTGTCAGTGCTGTGAAATGAACTCTAAACAGATGCAAAACCATTGAACTGCATTCTTTGAGAGTGGTGTAATATGCCAAATTTAGCAAATTGAGCACGTCTCATAGATAATAGCTTCATACAAACACGCTTGGCTTATAGGGGATTCCCTGTTTCTAATGCATACGTATACAACTCAAGAACTTTGTCGTAACAAAAAAGTTAGATTTTCAAAAATTACATAAATTTCCTTTTTAAAAAGCACTAGAAAATGCTTATTTTTTACCAACAAACAAAACTGTAAAATTAAAAAGAGGACAACATTAAAATTTAAAAAATGCTCTTTTCGTGGTTTTACTCAAGACTTGTATGGAGGTTCTGATTAAACACAATGGAATTAAGTATTTGAAATTAGCAAAAGCTGTAGGGCTCTTTTTGGCAAATCATAAGAAGCACAGAAATTAAAAAAAAAATGTTTTTTCTCTTCTGTAGCCGTGGTAACTAAAATTGCATGTCAAGCGATAAAATGAGAACACAAGCTTGTTGTTCCTTTCCGCCAATCACGTGGTACAATTTATGCACGTGATTAGCAATGGCACCGCGCCCTCTGGCCTCCATTTTGAAACTTTCAGAAACCTTCCGAAAGTTGTTGGGGGAAATGATTAAAGCACATAATTTATGAACTGTCAATGCAAAACACGTATTTCTTCCTCGAGCATTTAAACGAACTGTTGCATTTAACCTTTCCATAAAATGATGCCGTAAACTTGGAAAACTAATGAATTTAGTTGGAATTCCGATCGAATGCAGTTGTTTTGGAACACAAGATTCCAATCGCCATGAATATGGAGACAGTGGAAGAATGCCCGAATGATTATCTTGCAAGAATCGAGACCAAAGTTTTCCGCAGGGCATTGTATGACTATGACGCCGAAGATGAAGACGAGTTGACTTTCAAAGCAGGTGATCGCATTGAAGTGTTGTCAAAAGATCCTGAAGTTAGCGGTGATGACGGATGGTGGGTCGGACGTGTAAATGGCAGAGGAAAGATCGGATTGTTTCCATCAAATTATGTTGTGGACATTGCAGTTGAACAAAAAACGGGTATCGTTCGCTCTGGAGCTCCTAAAGAGATAAATTTTGATGACATTACCCTAATTGATGTTATAGGTGTCGGGGCTTTTGGAAAAGTATATCGCGCGAGATGGGAGGAAAAAGAAGTTGCGGTAAAAGTCGCCCGAATGGATACTTACGAAGATTTTTCACAAACCCTTGAAAGCGTCGAAAAAGAAGCTAGATTATTTTCAATTTTGCAGCATCGTAATATTGTAACATTTTTTGGAATGTGCCTTCAGCAACCAAATCTATGCCTAGTGTTGGAGTATGCGAAGGGAGGTGCATTAGCGCGAGTTTTGCAGAATTACGGCCAAAAACTACCTCCAAATGTTTTGCTAGACTGGGCAGTACAGATCGCTCAAGGAGTGGAGTATCTTCATAATCAGGCGCCTGTTAGCCTGATTCACAGAGATTTAAAGTCGGGAAACAGTAAGTATCTCGGATTTCTTATTTTATTGTCGTTTATTCACATTGACTTACAGTGACTTTAACATGCATATTATCCGGCACGTATTGCATTTTAAATATGTGATGTTTATATATGCGGCTGAAATTAATGTTTTTATGGCAAATTTTTGTTTTGAGGTTCAATTATTTCCAAACATAGACTTTGTTTTTACGTGATAAATTACGAATTGAAAACAAACATGACAAGCGCAATTGACAAGTTGTACATTTTAGCATGAAGCAATTGGCAACTTTGACGCCGATCATGCGGACACTTAGTTTTGATTATGAAAAACTAAAAATTTATAAATAGTAAATTTATTTTGTCTTTTGTCAAAGTTTGATTGTGTGAAAAAGTTTAAAGTAATAAAACAATTAGATAGTTGGGCTATTGTTATTTATGTGCTTGATAATGGAAATCGTTGAAAGTACCATATAATGACTTTTCAAATTTTTATTTTATTTCCCAGCTTTGTTTTATAAATCCAGATTTGTTCAAAGTTTTCTGATTTAAGGAAGTATTTAGGTCTTATAAGCTTCTATCATTGTCTTGTTTTATTCAAATCATTTAATCATATTTAAGCAGTTGATTTCAAATAATGAAAGCCAATAATGTTTCTTTACTTTTTAGTTGTTTGTTTCCAATATTTATAAATATATTAGGTGTATTTGAATAATTTTGCTTTTTGTGTTCACGAGTAAATAAAAACTTTTTTAATGTTTTTTAGCATTGATGAAGTATTAAACTTTACACTGTTTGCAAGCAATAATTATAAAGTCATAAAAGAAGAGTTTTTCAGTGGGATATTGTGTTGTAGAATTAATTACAGGGTTGTCTTAAAGGTGTAAAGGCTCCCAGTGGCTTTACAATAAAAATGTTTGTTAATATGTTTGTTAATAAACATTTCATCTTAAATTAATGTAAATTCTTTCCGTGTATAAGACTTTACTGGATCTTAATTTATTGGGTTCTTAAACTTGTTTTTAAATGTTTTTTTTAAATGTTGAATTCCAAAAATAGCAATGCTGTTTGTTTTTGAAGTTGCTAAAAGCACAACTACAGTTTTTGAAAGTAGCGGTTGTCTGCTAGAAATTGATAACTGTTTTGGTTTTTCCTGTCCTACACTATCTTAGTTATTGATGATCAACTTTACTTGTCTATATTTTGTCTTTTTATCTGTAAAATTAACGGAAAATACAGGATATGTTAAAAATATGATGGTAAAACAGCAGATTTAGTTTTTTCTTAACTAGCATGTGAATCTTTTCTAGGTGAATTTTTATTTGCCGTGATTCCGAAGAGATTGTAAAAATTTCCACATCTATGTTAAGAAAAATTACAATTTTCTAGAGATTATCCTTTTTTCATTTCATTTTAATCTTTTCTTATTACACAAAGGTTGTGGTCTTTGAAAAGTACAATGCATACTGATGTAATTGAGTATGTTTATTTCATCAGTTGGTGATGAAGTAACAATACCATTTCCTTGCATTCACTTTTGATTTAAACACCAGCATCTGGTAGAGTGCAGAAAAAAAATTGAAAAACTGTGTGAAAAAGATCAAAAGTTATGAAATACTGTGATTTTTTTGGTTGTTTTTATAAAAATAAATGTAATTATTAAATGACAATTTTTTAACATTATTCTCAATATGTTTGTCAGCAGTGCAGAAAAATTACAGAAAAAAGGAAAAAGTGTGAAAAAGTGTGGAAATTAGTTAATAATGTGGAATCGCACTTCCACACGTTGCCAAATGCATTGTTTAGAGTATTTGGCTTATTTTGATGCACATGCCTACCAATTAATTAAATCAGTTAGACTGAAATAATTTGTTCTATCAAATAAGTTTGGAAATACCTAATTGTCAATAATTTTTCATATTTCAAATTGAGTATAGTTTTGCATGTACTCCCCACATTTTGCATGAATGGTTCTGTGAACTACAAAACAATATGAAATAGTTTAATTTATTACATAGATATGAGTGTTTTACTGTAAAATACACCACTTGTAGATTTCATATGAAACTACATCCGAGGTACGAGTGACATATTTTCCATTTCCTCTCTAGTGAAGATATCGCTGATGTCATTTTTTTTGTTTTTGCCATCTTTTTCGTCTGGTTTTTTCTATTTTTGAAACACTCATACAGTGTTCCCACTAGCTCTGAATATCAAGGGTCCTTGGGACCCCCAGTCTGCCAAAACTGGCGGTCTTTTCCAAAGTTGAGGGGTCCCAAAATTTAAAAAATTTAAAAACACAGTCGTACATTTGAATTGTAACACAAAATTGCATTTTAAAAACTTGAAATAACAGTCCTGATGTATATTCCCACGGCCGTTGAACCACGAGCAGAAGATCGAACGAAAGACAATGGATTATTTGTCAAAGAGTTTTTCCAACTTATTTTGACTCAGAGATTTGACATGCATTTTAGCGATTTCTGTGCGTCCAAGGGACGCAAGTAGCCCGAAAGTTACACGTCCTTTTCAGATTTCATGCGTCAAATGCGCGTTAATGGGAACCCTGCTCATAATTATCTATGTTTTTACTAATAAAAAGAAAATTACACGTTGGTTTAAACATATGAAGTTTATTTTTTTGTGGAAAAAAATTTCATTCGTTCACTGCGCTCACTCGTTAAATATTTTTACCACTCGAAAATAAACTTCATATGTTCACGCCACTGTGTAATAAATAAGGTGTATATTACTAGCACAGTAACATACTTGCATTCAGTCATCTTGTAGTGAATTTTTTTTCTGTTATTTCAAGTCCAAAGTTTTGCTGCAGAATGTTATCAGAAGACGTAATTTTACATACTTTCCAGTTTAAAAGTGTTAGTTGTTTCTAGTGAAATTTTTTAAGAAGGGTCTAGTGTAAAAACAGCATAAGGGCCTTTTGATGAAGTTCTCAACTCTAACTTGATTATCCCCATTGTCTCTTCATAACTTTATGGGAAAATTTAGCATTTCATATAAAGTCGATTTATTTTTTCACGAGACAAAAATGACATATGAATTTTGATCAAGCTCTCATCTCTCCCTACATTATTCCTATTATGTCTGTAACTCTTGGGAGAATTTAGCACTTCATACAAAGTTACCATTATTTTTGCACAAGACCCTTCAAATGTCATACCTCCATCTGTATGTAATTTTCCCATTCAAACTCTAGTTGTTAGAGACAACTAAAGTATAATGATCTTTAAACTACATATTCACTGGTTTTTTTCCCCGAAAACTAAAATACTTTAGTTTGTATTTGCTTTTTCAGTCTTACTTCTTAACAAGGTTGAAGAAGGTACCTACGAGGGAAATGTTCTTAAAATAACAGACTTTGGCTTAGCACGTGAAATCTCAGCCACCACTAGGATGAGTGCTGCTGGGACATATGCTTGGATGGCACCAGAAGTCATTAGAACAAATACATTCTCCAAATCTAGTGATGTCTGGAGGTAATATAAGTCTTGCTTTTGTATCCTACATGTTTGTTTCTAAAAACTATGTGACTGACTTTTAATGCAGCTATGAAATCTGCCCTTACAGGGAGTTTTTTCAGGTGCAACAGAGAAAAAGACAGCAAGAGAAAGTAAGAAAGAGAAAGAGTGGTACTTAACTCTTATTTTGAATCTAGCCAAGTAGGTCTGGGCATGTGTGTGTGTATTGATGGAAAAACAAATTTAGGAGGACTGGTTATTGGAAAGCTGTATCTCATTTTGTGAATACATGAAAGGAGTGGTTTATCGGCGTTGTGTAAGATTGGCAATGTTATATGGCAGTGAGACATGGTGTTTGAGGGAAAATGAGATCATGGCAATTTTGTGAAGAACCAGGGGAGCAATGGTGAGAGCAATGTGTGGTGCAAAACTGATGGAGAAAAATGGGCAGAGGACCTAATGGAGATGTCAGGACTGAAGGAAATGGTGGTTCAGATGGCAAAAGCAAATGGAGTGAGATGGTACGGGCATGTGTTAAGGAGGGATGATGCGCATGTTTTGAAAAAAGTGTTGGAGTGTGAAGTGAAAGGCAAGAGGAAGCAAGGATGACCAAAGAAGATGTGGGTGGCACAAGTGGAGAAGGAGAGCAAGAGTGTTTGGAGATAAAGGATGACATGAATCTAGCAAAGTAAAAGTGGAAGTTGGAGAGATTGCTACCAAAGTAGAGTAAATCCAGCCACCCCCATTTATGGGGATAAACTTAGATAAAAAGTGATTGATTGATTGACTGACTAACTGACTGATTGATTGATTGATTGACTGATTAATTGATTGATTGGTTGATTGATTGATTGGTTGATTGATTGATTGCTTGATTGATTGATTGATTGATTTTGGTACATTGATCAACGTTTACATTCCATAATCATAAAAAAATATTTTGTGGTTACCTGTTTACAGAGTGCAAAAAAGTTTGTAAAATGTCTATTTAAAGACACAATTAACTAAGAAATAACTTTGGCAAACAGGTCTACCAATTTAAAGCAATTGTTAAGGTGTGAACATTTTTCGTAATATTCTCTTGTAAGCATTAACTATTAAATGCATTTTGAGTAAGGTGTTGAGTTATACCTCTTAAGTTGCAAATATATTGTTTTTTATTTATATTTCATATTTTTTGCATTTTTTTTGCTACTATTCTTGTGTTATTGTGATCAAGATGTTTTATATTAATTGAAGGGTCTCGTGCAAAAACAACATAAGTGACTGTATGAAATGCTATATTCTCCCAAGGGTTATAGAGACATAATAGGGATAATGTAGGAAGAGATTAGAACTTGATAAAAATTCACATATGGCATTTTTGTCTAATGCAAAAACAATTTGACTTTATATCAAATGCTAAATTCTCCTAAAAGTTATGAAGAGATAATGGGGATAATTTGGTGAGAGTTGAGAACTTCATCAAAAGTCACTTATGCCATTTTTGCACTAGACCCTTCAATTGTTCAGCAATAGGAGTAGTTCCATGAGCCCAGAAAGTGTATATCAGTCACTCTAATCAGTTCAATCTCGTTGTTAGACCTGCCATTTTGTGTGTTGGGTATGTCTATGAACTCTTTGCCTCACCTAATGCAATGATCTTTCATTTATCTGTGGAACACTGGTGCCTGTGACACATGAATTATGTGGAGAAAGTCGCTTTCATGCAGGCAGGAAAGAACTTATAAAATTATTTGTAATGAAATGTTGTGATTTGTAGTGGGAGCACAGACAATTCAAAATCTTTTATTTTCATCACGGTATATAAGACAATATTACTTTTACTAGACACTAGTTTACTAGCCAGCCATAACTTTTATTTGTGTGTGGACTGTGGCCGACTAATTTTGAACCCCTCTCTGTGAACAAGGATTGTTCACAACGGTGTTGGGAAATTATGAGTGAATTATTCACAAATTAGTAAGTTTAATGGTCTGTTTTTTAAAATCACAAACGATAGTGTTGTAAATTTATTTTAACCAATGATAGTAAATTTGAAATTGTCCAACACCACTTGAAGTATGTTTATACAGCTTTAAAAATATACATAAGTCGTATGTCAAAACTATTGGAAGAGATACTCTAAGGAGAGAAGTAGTACTTTTGCATATAAGACACCAAAGCGACAACAAGTTTAAGTTTTCCAGATTTTTAAAGTTAGCTAATGCTTTAAATACATTTATATTAGTGTAGAAACAGTTTATATTCATGTGTTGCCAAAATATGATTAGTGTGAAACATACCTGTAAATTAAATCAGTATTGTGTTCTGTAACCTTAATCATCTGGAATGAAATACTTAATAATAGTTTTTATTGTTCTTTAATTGTGCTTCTTTGCGAGCATTTTACTTTATTGCGTGCCCTGTTACTTGCAGTTCTAGTTTTAATTCTCCAAACCAATTTTTTAATAGCCATTCACATGCAAACCACTATTAAAATGCTACTATGATCAAATTTTTACCCCTTGATCTTTTAGGTTAATCACATAGAATTTTACAAGATTAGAGACCCTGTTTACCATTTACAAATATCTGCATTGGTTCCTGAAAGATTTAAGCTTGAAAAATGAGTAAAATATGCAAATGAGATATAAACTGATGACATAATACACTCAACCAAATATTACATCAAGTATATAAATAGCACTATCTTGGTCAATTTGCTGCAGCAACCATTGAAACTTGATAGGCTAATAGTTCTAAATGCAATACACCTACCGCTATAACAATATTTGTTCCCATGGCAACTCACTCTTTTCCAGTCCCCTGTAGCCTGATTTTAACCCTCGTCCTGCTAAAAACAATTTCGTATAAATTAAACTTTTCTTAACTTTTGAACCTGTTGATGAAACCTTATTAAATGGCCATTAATTTTTTATGTCTTTGCAAGTATAATCTAGAAACGTCAATGGTTTTGACTTATTCTGAAGATTTTATTTTCTAAGAAAATTTAAATTTTTGGCTTTCAAAAGTCTAG
>JAPEIX020046633.1:0-11594 GCA_026122405.2 Zoanthus sansibaricus
CCCCGGAAGGATGGCTAAGCTAAATCCTTTACGAGCCTAGTGGCCCATGGAGCCGGCGCTTATCTCCAGGTTCTGTAGTGTTAAGCGGATGAGAGTCTTTGACTCCCCCTGGACGGGACACTAATCCATCGAAGGTTTGCTCCCAGCAAACACTGACCAGTACTCATGTAACGAATTTGGAAGATGGTAAACTGTATTAGGTCGGACGGAAAAGAGCAGAGCTGGCGACCTTGTGGTCGGAAGGCAGCGATCTTACAAACTTAGCCAACCATGGGCGACCGCATGATGACTATTTCAAGGTAGAAATTTTTTTATTGTCATCGTAAAAACCTCGGTGTGGTTAGCGTATTTGGGAAGATACCTCAAACCTCAAACCGCAAGGTTAAGAGTTCGATATCCCAGCTTCCCCGATATTTGAATATATGTGAGATTTTCTTTGCCGCTTGCTCATTCAATGAGTACCAGGTCCTGCAAGGAGCTAACCTGCGATAAATTGTGTCCAGTCCAGATACAGCCAAGCACAAATCGCCTTAATAAAAAAACGGAGATAAGCGGCCGGTTACATGGGTCACTAGACAAATGATTTGTAAGATGTCAGTAATATGACTCCCGACCGTTATACTTTCGTCCGAGCAACTCTCTTATCTTTTTCCTTCAAGGGTGTCAACACGCTGCTCTGCAAAGACTAATTTCACCGACAGCCTGTGTATGAGGTTGTGCTTAAGAATTGCGCATATGGCATGACAAACCACCTGATTAGCCTTTCCCCATTCTGCCTTATGTCGTTCGACTTTTCAACGTGAAAACTGTTCCTATGGCGAACGTCGTAAACGTGAGCATTTTTTCTTGTTTTTGTCTAGTTCTGTGTTACAAAGTATTGTTACTGG
This sequence comes from Zoanthus sansibaricus, assembly GCA_026122405.2. Classification (NCBI taxonomy): domain Eukaryota; kingdom Metazoa; phylum Cnidaria; class Anthozoa; order Zoantharia; family Zoanthidae; genus Zoanthus; species Zoanthus sansibaricus. Next base: position 888 of record JAPEIX020046633.1, read on the forward strand.
ATTTAAAGGACCATTTTTTCCGCTCTCTTTGCTGACTTTCTTTCATTTGATTGGAAAAACTGAAAACTTTATCTGCTATGATGATTATGGGACTGATCAAAAGCTAAAAATGGCCGTATAGTTTGCATGGGTTCTACATAGTCCGACAATAGGCACTCATACCATTGACAAAGTAAATTTTAAAAAAATTAGAGAACTCTCTTTGCTGACTTTCTGACAAACACATTGATGGACATTTTTTCCTTCAATCAGAAGGACTGAAAACTTCATCCGCTATAAAAATACTGAGTGGAAAACAGAAGCCATAAATGAATAAGTCGATAAATGAAGTCGGAGATCGGTTAGCAAATAAATGTGCTTGAAATAGTAAAACTGTAGAAAGCACAAACAACCCTAACTAACTCAACTCCACGGTTTGGCCAGAACCTACACGCATGCGTACAGCCAGCTTCACCCAAGTAACTGCAATGTCAGCAACTGAAAAATGTCAGCAACTGGAGCAACCGTGAACTCGCACTTGTAGCTATTTGCTTGTGGCTGAAAAGCTATACCGTGATGATGAGTCCTAACAAGGACGAAACCGCTGTCCACGGTTGCTCCAGTTGCTTGCATTGTAGTTACTCGGGTGAAACCGGTTGTGCGCATGCGTGTCGGGTTCTGACCAAACCGCGCAGTTGAGTACAGGTGGCTTGTTCATTTTCCGTTTTATAGCTGAAATAGCCCTGCTTCATTGATACACTTTATTTATATATATTTTTTTATTTATTCATTTATTTGCTTTAATTTCAAGGGCCAGAAACATTTAACAGAGCATATAGATATCTGAACATAATGCTGCTAAAAAAAATTGCAAAACAATTACTGTTTATCAGCAGAATGTCTAAATTGTGTGCAATTCTATACTTGGTTTCGGCTGCAGATGAATTGCGTCCGAATTTGATAAAAATAAATGAATTAAAAAAAACATTTGTATAAACTACATACCATGTATACCTAGAAAAGGAAATACAATTTAGGGAAAAAAAATAAAAGCAAAAGACCAGGAAAATACGCCGCCAGAAAACTATCAGTATTAGCAACATTAGGGAGCATTATGCAGCGTTTTGCAATGCTGTAGTGTCTAGAGTTTTTCAGGTTGAATTGTTTTCATCTTTTTTTTTACTTGAACTAATGTGGTTTTTCAAAACACCGTAGTCAGAAGCTCCAACGAACTGAAGTTTAGTGTAACTTCCTTTTACACCAAAGTTGACTAAGTTTTTCACTCGATGTTCCCACTAGGAGCTGTCCGGTGATTGATAAGTTTTCGATCAAAGGAAGTGAAAGACTCGCATGTTCGTATAACGCTTCAGAAACCAGGGAAAAACACTTGCCGTATGAGCTGCGCCAGACTTGTACATATAATAGCAAATATTGATACATTAAAAGCAACTATTAACTCTTAAAATTGCAACAAGTTTTAAACAAACAACTTTTCCATTTTAAAACTGCAAAAGCCACTGAGTCAATCTGCTGTGAGTTTATAAGCGAAAGAGCTACAAAACGACAGCGGAAAACTTTGCATACGTCACTGTTAGATCCAAGCTTCTTTTTCACTACATCTTTGAATCAAATTCATCGAGCTGGTAATGACTGCATAAATATAAACGACGTGGAAGACTACCATGAAAAGGCGCCAACTTGCAGTTCACTTACCCCTTATGATATTTTTTACAGTTCTGGAAAAATTAGGCAACTTTCCAGAATGTTTAAGTTTCCTAAAATTTGCCAATTTCTCTGTTTGGACAAAGCCAGTTATTTCCTTCGAGCGGCTTGGTGACACCCAGAAGTCAAAAACTGCAAAAATTGGAGCTGTGTAGATACAACAACAGCTTCAGTAAGCGAAGGACAATTGTTACTCCACGGTAGTGCGAACAATCCACACAGCGTACGTGTCAACAAAAAGTTGAATTACTTGCATAATATTCATGTTTTAAAACTGATAAATCAAAAAGCAGCACGCAACACGCGAACAAAAGAGCTGTGGTATTCATTTCTATTACACTCCGCACTTAATCAATAAACTAAAGACCTATTTACATGAAGGAGGTGGACAAAACATAGATGGACTTTATAAATGAAGTGGTATCTCATTTTCGCTCGGGAATTCTATCTTTTTACTTATTCAGTTTCATGTTGGTAGCATGAAACTGAACACATTCACAAATACGTAAAAAACCCAATTCATTTGCTTCTTTGCATATTTCTTTTATCTGGGCTCGAAATGTAACGTTCCTCAAAGAAAAGCAAAAATTGACAAACTTAAAATTTAAAACGTTAAACGACAAACATTGGTCAATATAGCTCGAATACACAGACCCCAATATAGCACCAACCGTCTGGCTCCACTCGATTGAATGTATAAATGAACAACAGTTTCTATCTGGGGGTAATCTGTAATGAATCTGAGTCTCCCATTCTGGGGACAGTAACGAAAAAATCAGCTTAATGACTAAAAAAGACAGAATAAACTGCAAATTTCATTGATATGTCAGGAGAATTGTTCACAAGTATAGTCTCAATTTTGCATTTTGAACGCTGAGGATATTCAATGAGCTTTGTTACTGTGTTAGTTTATTTTTTTCTTTACAAAACCCAGACACTACAGCTTTTAAACTGATCTTATATCTACTATATTTGCCCTGCAAAGCAGCAAGGAAAAGTTTCGAGATATGGTCTATGTGAATATCCAGTATCTTTCGCCTAACGTAACCATACATTGATCATACATGACAGCCAAGTAGAGTTATTGGATAGATGGATGTCTGTGTGAATATTGGTTTCGTTCGCCTAACGCAACATACATCGAATATACATGACAGCCGCGTAGAGTTATTGGATAGACCAAGATGGATGCTTGTGTGAATTTTCAGTATTGCTCACCTACCCACCTTTACACAAATAAGTGGCTGTCTGTGTGGATACTGCGTGTTCACCTACCCACCTTGACATAAATAGAACATACATTTGAAGGTGGATGTCTGCGTCAATTTCATATTTAAAGAAATAAAATGGAACGGTTCTTTTTCATTTGTGCATAAAGATGGAGAACAAACCTTACCTCTTTTTCTAAGTTTCTAAAAACCTTTCTTACAAAAAGCTGCTAACTTCTCGTTTTTCTGAACAGCTTTAAAGGTTAATTAAGACTTTTCTTACCGGAAACAAAATTTAGAGAAAATCCCGGTTTGTTGATCGATTCGTCAGCCACGAATTTGATGGTGAGTTTATTTGAGTTTCCCTTCAAATCTTTAGGGAGTTTTTTGCCACAAAATCTACCAAGCGAAGGAGACTTCTCATCTGGTCCATCAAACACCTGGAGGTAGTCGTAAAGACACTTATCATGATATTCCATGTCGAACGTGACAAAGGATAAACCAACTGTTGAACCCTGTAACAAGAGGAAATGATAGTTGGTATTAGAACTTAGTGCGTTGTTGTAATTGTTCTTGATGATAAAGTGTTGGCTGGGCCGTGCATAGCAATGACGGGGTGGACAGGATCAAGGTAGGGTGAAGAAGGGGTGTAGAAGGGATGAAGAAGGGGTGAAGGAGGGGTGAAGGAGGGAGGTGGTAGTTGCCCCCATTAGGAAAACTAAGCGTTTTTTTGACATAGTGACTAGTGTTTGAGTTTGTTTGAGTCAAAGATGGTATAATTAATTGTGCAGCAGAGATCTCGAAGGCAATTTCCAACTAAACAAGGTGTTTATGCTATAATAAATCATGACAATTTAAAACGAAAGCGTTAGAGAGTGTGGTTTGTTTCCTTAAAGGTTGTAGAGGAAACCTTCTGTGTAGGGGTGAAAACAAAAGTCCAACTAGAAACCCTATCTGTATACGAGGGACCCTTGTAAAAATGTGCGGAGTATTCCCCCGCAGACAAAACTTTCTAGACACAGTAATGGTTGGTGCTAACAATGGCACTCAGGTCGCCCATCTCAAGAGATTTGTATTTATCTTGTCAGTCGCATGCAGTCTTACAAAAACGAATAATATCGATTCACATTAAGACATGACTACACAGCGGCCAAATAGGCGGCGTAATTTAATTTGTGCATTGGTATGACTTCTCTGTCTTCTCTGTCTCTGGATCAATTTCTAAAGCTGCCGAGATTTGAATCTTTATTCGGTCTTCTTTCCGACTAAGCTAACTCAGCTTTCCATCCTTCCGGGGTAGGTTAATGAGTACCAGCGTCTGCTAGGATATAACCTGCGATGGATTAGCGTCCCGTCCAGGGGGAGTCAAAGACTCTCATCCGCTTAACACTACAGAAATCGGGGATAAGAACAGGCTCCTATAAGCCACGAGACACGGGAAAGAAATTAGTTTTCAGCCAAAACCTAAAATTCTGACCTCAATATACTAGCTTTGAATTCCCAGTTGCTGAGATTCAAATGACTGCAGACTCGTTTTATTCAGCCTTAGCCTCGCTTTGTTGTAAAATATCTAAAAAATACTTGCGAGAAAAAACGAGAAGTTACACCTTCAACAATAAACACAGTTGTAAGTAGTGTAAAACTGCATTAAAATTTAGGAATATTTAACTTCATACTGAGACAAGATTGTACAAATTGAACACGATGTCATTGTTGTCAGCGGCAACTACCAATGCGAAAATGACCTATTTCTTTCATGAACTTGATTCAATTAATAGTTTAAAAGTGAAAGAGTTAAAATTACCTTAGGAACTTTGATGGACCACACGCACTTTTTGTTCGAGGGGTAGAAATCTGGATAGTTAGGTGACTGGATGGTTCCTTCAGACTTAGTGACCAGGCCACCGCACACAGCTTTTTTCCATTGACGAGACACAGAAACAAATGAGTGAATTACTGACCACACATAAATAACTAATTATTTGAATGAAAAATTGAACGTACAGGAAGCTGGAGAAACGTGTTTAAAGTAGATATCTTAGAGGTTTTTTTCCGTGGAAAATCGAATCTGATTGTTTGCTTTGCCGTGCTGCGAAGATTACTAACAATCAGGTTCATAACAATTTATGGTAAAATATTCTCCTAACTGTAATCTCAATTCTGGCATGTATAACATACTTTTGCTTGTTGTTGTCTTCCCTGCCACATTCTAGAATTATTTAATTAATTTTCGTAAATTCAACTTTGACTTAAACTGACCGTTAAATGATGGAGTTTGTAGACTATAACTAAAGATGTCGCATTTCAGGCCCGTTCGCAGGAATTTTGCTGATGGAATGGGGGAAGGGGTGCGAACAGACCAACTTCTCCCCTCCCCCCCGACATGACGTCATTTATTGCAACTTTCATAAGTTTTTTAGCAAAAAAAACAAAAAAACTTTGGACTTTTGGGTTCGCAACAATGTTTTGGATTTCCTGTTAACTATTCATTGACAAACGTATATAGTTTAACATTTGTGGAAAAAGGTTTCATCAAGTTTTACACTTTTAAAAAACAAACAACATTACTGAATTTATCTTCACTCCGACGAAGAGCAGACGTCCGAAACTTCAATGCTCAGCAGATTTTCAGTTGCCTAATGTAGACTGTGCGGTACGGTCGCAACGTTGCGTTGTTCAATAATTGATTTTCATCTAAATTTCTAGTAAGTGACTTATATGTATTTTTTTTTCGGTTAATCTTATTCTAATAGCTAGCTAAAGTCTGTTATAAAAACTTAAAGTTTGTCAAAAATGCTAATACTTATAATTTAGATTCATGTTTTCCAACTTACCTTTGTACATTGCTCGAAATCCATACTTTTTTCCTCGTTTAGCTCTGCGTTCGGTTCTGAACTTTACCCAAAGCCGACTGCCAGACGACCAAACTGTTCGAGGAACCCTTTTTCCACAGAATCGACCAATCAGGGGCGAAGTTCTTGCGTGGCCGTCCCGCAACTCCACGTAAGCAACTTTACACCTGCTGTGTCTCTTGCTAGGGCCCTTCTCAAGGTTGAAGTAGGTAAAATTTAGTGCAACTCTCTCGCCTGGTGTCACGTGGATACGCCACTCGCAAAGCTGATTAAGGTAAAAATCTTTAGGAAACCCTGGGGAAGTGAAACTTCCAGTTGGTTCTAAAAGGGTTCTTCCGCAAGCTTTGAATGAAAAAAAAATTAATTATAGACAAAAAGGCTTTAGGGAGCCCTGGAGAGATAAAACTTCCAGTTAGTTCTAAAACGGTTATTTCGCACGCTTTGAATGAAAAAAAGGTTAAGTTTTTCATTTGTCACAGGTGACCATTGACAAAACACTCCTTAAGTCTAACAGCAAATTACACACAACAATCTTTTTCAAGAGTACTTCAACCCGGACAATCGTTCACCACAATTCAATATTTGAACATAATGCGCAGTGTTGATGATTTTCTATTGGGTAATCGAAAGTTTATATTGATTATTGCGCAATATAAGTGTAATGAATTATTATTATTATTATTATTATTATTATTATTATTATTATTATTAATTGTTACAAACAACAGCCTTGCAATCAAGTTGCCCTCCTTGCAGTTAGAACTGAATTACGAGGAAGCGGCTCAACGAGGTCAAACCGTAAGCATTTTAAAGGCGCAATCATCACACACAAACACAGGTTACAAACACACAGCCCCACAGCCAGATGGAATTAGCTGGGAGTCGATTTTTACTGAGGGAAGAAAACCGGAGTACCCGGAGAAAAACCCTCGGAGTCAGGTATCTCAGTCCACATGCGGAGCCCAGGATTCGAACCCGGGTCGTAGAAGTGAGAGAATAATGACTACTACGCCAAACTGCCTCGTCGTTGCGTTGTCGTTGTTGCGAACGAGTACGAGAGCAAAACGCAACATTCTAGCCTGAGACCTGGTATTCGTTCACCGAAAGAAAACAAAAAAATAGGAATCTTGAACTTTGACATTATGTTTTTTCACCAAGTTACTTTTAAGTAAAATACAAAAAAAGTAAACTGTTAGGGTTTCAGAAAATGACACTAGTTTTATAGTTTGATATTTCTCAAAAAATGAAATATTCATCAGTTAACTTTACGCGCCTTTTTAACTCAGAATAAACAATTTATCGTACTAACTACAGACTGAATTTTATCCTAACGGATACGAAATCTAAGCTTTTGCTGTCTATAGCGTCTTCAGAAGTATAATTCATTACTGACAGCTCTTCACTAAATTATTTAATATTTAAAAGCTACGGTTTGCTCTCCAAAACCTCCAGCTTACAACGCGCGAATGCGAGTCAAAATTTGTTCTGAGTTCAGTGTCGGCCGATACAACACGTTAGAGCTTTATTACGGTGGAGCAAAAGTATAAATTTTGCAACAAGTTAGACAAAATGGTTGAAGGGTTCACACATTTTCCAACAACATTCACGCAAGTCACACAAAACCCAACACGCATTGCAAACAGGCTCAATTTGTTTTTATGCAATAATGTTTCCTTTTTGTTGGGAATGTTTGTCCCTGGCTTAAAGTGGACAACGTTTGGATTTATTGTTTTTTCTCTGACAAATTTTTGCTTGCCTTTAGAGCTTTTGAGTTATATTCTTTTGGGCTTTTTCTACGTTTTTCTACTCTTAAAAATTGATATCTGAACAGGCATATAAACTAAAATGCTCCCCAAAATAACTAGCAAAGCAGTAGTGTCAAGAGAGGATGAAATAAGCGAGCGAACCTTATTCCTAAGGTAATACCTTTTAAGTTATTTTTAGACATTGTACCCAGCCCTTTTGCGGATTTTTATACGCGCTTGTTGCGTGGAATAGACGTGGAGGAATAGTCGAGTTCGTTGACAAAATTTATAAAAGAACATTGCTCTACATTTACTGCCATTTCATCTCAGGTCATTTTGTGAAATTTCATGTAACGCACAACAGAAGCCCACGAGATGAAGCTTGAATAGGTGGCATTCGGTCTTTTCACCCCATTTCACGAGTGTCATTATTTTTATATTCTTTTGGCGCCGAAAATTGGCCAATGAGAGATCGCTTTTCAGAAATGACGTCATCACAGTTTCTCACTTCCTGTTCCGAGTTGCTTTCATGATGGCGGACGAAAGTGAGGAAAGCGATAGGACAAGCGACAGCTATTCCATTGGCGAACTCGAGGATCTCAAGGAAGATTTGAGCGAAGTCTCAAGTGAAACTCCAAAAGAAGACGATATTGACCCTATAAACATAAGAAGTAAGTCCTCGGTTTCTACAAACAAAAGGAATCAAGCGAAGGCAAGCACCAAAAAATTGCATCCCGGAGAATTTGAAGACATGACTACTTGGATTTCCTCTCAAGAAAATATTGAAAAGGTTTGTACTGAGGTAAAGAGGAAGCTTTTAAGCTCCCCTAGAGCAGTATCCCAGGAACGTAAACATTTTGTCAATCATATCACTAGTGAAGCACAAGAACATAACTTTAGAAAGAGTTTGTAACCGCTTCTCGTAATTATGTAAAGAACAGTACATTTCCGAAGCAAAATACCGTAAAGCAATGTTCTGTGCGGTTTAAGTTTCTGAACAATTTCCAACTAAATAAAACAACTATGAAAACTATGGAAACGATATGTAAATTAGGTAAACCTAAAAATAGCCTCACTTAGGGCAAACAAAGTGCTTGTTTCAAGCTCCTACATAATGGGCTCCTGCGCAAGAGTAACATCCGCGGAGGACCTCGGGATACCATGTCTAAAAATAACTTAAAGGGATATAACCCTATGAATAAGACCTATATGGGAGATTCACTCTCTTACTTAATTCTCCCTTGTTACTATTTATTAGCAAGATACCTAAACTGCGTGAGCTCAATTGAATTTTTTGACTTGACTTTCCTTCTAAACTTTTACCTGGGCAGTGATACATCTTCTTTGTTTGTCGAATGTCTCCCCGGCTAAGTTTTTCTCGCTGTCCGATTTGAGGTCGCAGGATTGACATTGGTCTTTTCCTAGCGATGATTGTCTCGAGACTAACAGCTTTGGAGAACGTGTTCTTTCCATAGTGCATGATAGAACCGTAATCGTAGGGTTCATTACGCGAATCAATTTCACCTCCACTTAGCTTCATAAAGTTGTGCTCTTCTCCTGTTACAAGAAGCATGTGTAAACATCCAGGTTAGTATATAAAATCAGTTCTCTTACACATTTGTACTCTGACCCTTTGCGAGTCTATGCAACCCACCAGTTTGCGCAAGTCAGGTTACTTTGTTTAATAAAATCGGGAAACGCACATTTTTTAGTTAATGACGAAATATATCGCACACCAATATAATACTAGCTGAGGAAAGACAAATATTATGAAACAGAGAACCCTGAAATACTTCTATCTTCTGAAAAGTGAAAAAACATCGCGTATATAGGCTTTTATTCCATGCCTTAAAAATACAGCCAATCAGAGACCAGGAAAGCCGTTCAAATTCTGCGGTATCCAACGGGTAGTATTCCACCCGGCTTTCCCGCCATTACTTGCAAGAGATTATCAAAATTGCCCCAACACTGTGTGCGTACGTTTCAGAAATGGCGCCAAACTTGTCTGTCAGCGTCGTGAGAGTAAAAATTCATCAGTGCTCGCCAGAGCTTAAACGTCAGCACAAATTGCGGTTTTAGTTCTTCGTTCTTCTTGCGGGAGGCAAATTAGTTAGTTGCATTTTTTTTTAAGGCATGGGATGAATTAGTTATACAATGCTTTCTGGTGGGATTCCGTGGAAATGTCACTTGTCGTTTGTATTTTCTTTGTATACAGTGACGGGTGGCATTTCCACGGTATTCCACTCGAAACAAATGCATAACTACCATGTACTATGCATTGAAAAAAAAATTGTTCGCTATTCTAAGAGTCCTTTACACTCAGTGAGTAGAGCGTACGCCCTATGTTCAAGAATTAAAATCCCGTCGGGATCACGAGAATTTGTTTCTCGAGTATTATAAGTATTGAAAAAAAACCTCAGAATTTAAATATATTTTCTTTCAACCCAGCTCCAAACCAGAAGATTAACAAGCTTAAGTCAGTTGATCACTCACCTTTTTTGATGTTTTGTCGCATAATAATGACGTACGAATTGCGGTCCGGGCGTGTGTGTTCATGCCAGAATCCTACTACATGACCAATTTCATGCACAACAATTCCAAACTTATCGCAGTTTTTCCCGATTGAAATTCCTTGCTTGCCGGTTCTTTTGCGCCCAACATAGGAACAGCACCTAGAAAAATTGGTTTCCGATTCCATTCTCATATCTTAAAATCAATAACTTAGAATTCAAAAGATTTAGCATGTAAAAAATATAGAAACTTTTTTTATGAAACTTATTTAGATTTTTATAGATTATTTTAATGGGCATGAAGCAGAAAAAATACCTTTGCAATTTGTACTAAAACTCAAAAAAAATAAACTCCGAAAAAGCTTACTACTGTGAACGATTGCAATGAAAATAGAAGGCACCCTGTGGTGAGCTCGTGGAGTAAGTAAAATGTTGAGTCTGGGATCTGATATTTAGCAATTATTGAATGAGGATGAGTAGGATATGAAGAATTCTGCAGAATTTTTCATATCCTACGAAAGCCGAATTTAATAATTGCTTTATTATTCATTCAAAATATTTTCAAACTCTTAAAGGAGAAAATGAGCTTTATTTTTAATAATTTCGCACCCTCGAACAATTTATAGATCTAAAAATATTTGCAGCGGGCTGCACTTTTGACGTCATCGGTTCAATAATTTTCAGCGGGCTG
>JAPEIX020046720.1:0-11591 GCA_026122405.2 Zoanthus sansibaricus
TTGTAAGAGAAGAATCTGTCAAGCATAAGAACTTCAAGGTTGAGAAGTGTGCAATAATAATTAATGCTGACAAGCCATATTTGGGTGGCACTCCAGATGGTATTGTGGCATGTGACTGCCATGGAAAAGGGGTTTTGGAAATAAAATGTCCATACAATTACAAAGGTAGCCTCTGTGGCTGGGCTGATGACAAAAATTTTCCATTTGACGCACAACATAAAATTAAAAAGAACCATCAATATTACTAAAGCCCTTTAATTGGCACTGGTGCTTGAAACCATAACAGGTCTTCGTTCTTAAAACATTTTTGTGCTTTGTCAGTAATGTCGCTTTCACTGCTATTTGTTAAAAAACAAATATTGTACAGCTGTCCCCTGTGAGGGGGTTTGAAAGTTCGCTTTGGAAGAAACCAATTAACTGAATCATCTTTGTGACTTTGTACGGCTATAAACACCGATGTTGGTGATATCTCCTTCATGTTGGCGATTTCTTCGTTTGCTACCAAAGTTCTGATCAGTTTCCTACAAAGCGGTGAGATGGTTCTATCCGAGCATTTCGAATCGCAGTCGTTGTTTAAAACGCTTTGGAATTGGAAAGTAAATGATTCTTTAGAACTGACTTGCGTTGGACCAAACATGAGACAAACGGTAAAAACCCTTGTACTTTGAAAGACTACTTCAAGATTGGAAAAAAGTTCATCAAAATTTTCTATTAATTCGCGTATCTTGGCTTCTCTTCTGGAGGCTCTTGTGAGGAATGGTTTACAGCGAATAATGTCTTCAGAGCCAGAGGGATTTGTGGGAGTCTCTTTACGTAACGACACTTTCACTTGTCCGTAAGGAAACGGAATTTGATGGCGCTCATACAACAAATACTTAATGGCTTCAGTAACCAAACGGCAGCGTGTTCTACAGCACAATTCATCTTTATACACAATATTTATTGTTCTCTGGACTGCCGCTCCGCCAAGCGCCATTTTTTGTTGGCTGTTCGTTATTTTCCCAAATTTCAAATGCTAATTTCTGCAAGGCATCATAGCGAGCAGGCTTGGCTGCTTAGCGGTTGCCAACATGGCGGTCGAAGGTACCCTAAATGGTCACATCGTTCCATCCGAACCACCGGGTTCCTGTTTTGTTAAGTCTGATTTTTCTGGCGAATCATATCAAGTGGATGCATTTGTCGGAAAGTGTAAGAAAAATGTCTCATTGGAAATACTCAAGGGAAATCTTGATGATTATTTGAAGGCTTTAAGACATGCACTTATCGAACTGATCAATCAGGATTATGCGGATTTTGTCAATCTCTCGACAAACTTGGTAAGAAATATAAATTAAAATTTTCCGAATTATAAACAGCGATTAGTAAAAATGTATCATGCTCCTAACCAGGCAATATCATTGCCTTTTACTGAGGTTATTGAGTACATTTTTGGAACAATGTTCCCTGCCGAAACCAGTGGCAAAACTTATTAATTACAGGCTTTTGAATTTACTTTCTTGAACTAATAATTTTTTGATAAATTATTGCATAATTTACTCGTATATTACTCTGCCATTGAGAATTGGTTCAGATGTGTAAAGATAACAGTTCCACTTAAATCATCTAAGAGCATTTTTTTTGGGGGGAGGGGATGGGGCGTCTTCTACAACTCGATTACAACAACGGTAATTAAATCAAAACGGGCAGATCCCAAAATTGTAATTGTACTGTTTGTTGACCATCTAGGCATCGAATAACTTTCTTAAACACACTGTCTCTGATTTGTTGTCAATCTATCATCCATAAACTTAAAGCCTGGTTTTCATAAAATTGTCCAGATTGCCCCAGTAGCATCAATATTTCTGAAATTTTTGGGGTGATTGGGACGACCTGGACAATAATATGGAAACCACAGGTTTACAGTAGTAGGATAAAAGGTGAGTCAGTAGGATTTCCTTTTGTTAGTTTTTGTTCTTGCTTGCATTACATAAGCCTTTGTGACGAGAGCATTCAACTGCAGTTCAGCTGTTCAGAAGTAGATGACTACAGCACTCTCTTTTATGGCTTACTTGCATTGCACATTCTTCCCAAATTGTTGTACAATCTAACTTCTGGTTACCAGACACTTTGTAACAAAAACACTTCATACCAAGTCTCAAGACACTTCTTACTTCAATTTACAAACCTCCAATTTGTATCTTAAAATATAAAAAAAAATATTTATTTGTAAAAGTTGTTATTAATTTGCTCGAAAATACACAATAGTAAGTAAGATCAAATATTGAACAATGAGTTTGGCTGTTTGCTGTGTTTAAATACACGTTTGCCATGTTTCATTTCCAAAATGACCTCATTAATTTATAGTATCCATTAAAGTGTTCTTTTAAAAACTATCTGCTTGACTTTGTCAAAACTGGTGCCATGCAATGTTTTTACTAAATCCTGTTCTTTTTTTGACAAGAACATAGCAGCAACTTGGAACAAGAACAGAATACATTTCTATAATTGTACTTGATTTACAGTACAGTAACTGAAAAAATGTGCAGGAATACAAGACAAAAATAAAGGACTCATTGTTTTGTGAAACTTAGCTCAGATGAAAACTTGTTATGAAAGCCAAATAGGTTTCTGTACATGAATGTTTCCTGCAGTGAGTAAGATTCTAAACATGTTCATTGCCACATTTCACTTTTTATCTTGTAAATAAACATTTTTTTAAAATCTTAAAAATACAAAAAAAAATGTTGGAAATTTTAGTTATACTGTAAAGTGTCTTAAGATTATATTATAATTCAATATTATTCTAAATTAGCAATGTTTTGTTACTTTATTAAGACAACTAATTATTTTATTTGAATTTGTTAATGTTCCCAGGTTGGTATGGACAAAAGTATCAATAATTTAACTGTCCCCCTGGGGCAGCTGAAAGAAGAGGTTTATGTAAGTGGCATGTGCACTTTTGTTAACTCATGTAGACACATCCCTCAAGGCATTGTGCTTTGACTAGAGATCAGACATTTTATGTTCTTTTTGGGAACCTGAGTCTGTTTGTGAGCTATGCCATGTTGAGGTCTAAAAAAGCTAAAACATATGTCTGTGGCTCAGGTTTGTATGCAGGGGGGTGTGCAGGGGGGTGCACAGGGTGTGCAAGCACCTCCCCAGTGGCCATAAACGTCCACAAAGTCTACTCAATTATAAAATTAATGTTAAATAGAAAAATAAGGTTTACAGTATGATGGAAAATGATCATCAAAAAACATATTTAGAAGCACCCTGTAAAACAATCTCAATAATAAATTAGAATAAACTCTAAATTGGTCAGTCCAGCAAAACTGCTGTACCCTAAATCCAAAGTTTCTTTTTGGCACAGAACTTTATTATTTTTATGCTGTCCTGAAAATATAAAAGTTGTGATAAAATGACATTTTGTCTAGGGGGGTTGGGCACCTGACAAGATTAGCTCATGGTCACTGGACTAGATTAGCTTATGGGCAGCTGACTAGATTAGCTTATGGGCACCTGACAAGATTAGCTTATGGGCACCTGAATAGATTAGCTCATGGGCACCTGACTCAATTAGCTTATGGGCACCTGACTAGATTAGCTTATGGGCACCTGACAAGATTAGCTTATGGGCACCTGACAAGATTAGCTCATGGGCACCTGACTAGATTAGCTTATGGGCACCTGACTAGATTAGCTTATGGGCACCTGACTAGATTAGCTCATTATAGTTATTTCGGGTGCCCAACCACTATAATAATTAATATGTTTTATTTCTTAACACTTGAATTGCACATCACTGTAAAGATTGTGGAAATAAACAATGTCGTTGTTGTTGTTGGTTGGTCCCAAAAAAGCTTTGTTTGCACCCCCCATCCCAGCAAAATTTCTGCGTATGGCCCTAGACCTCTTAGTCAGAGAATAATATTGTAGTTATGTTTGTACAATCTGAAAACATCCTAGCTGTTAACTAACAAATCATTTAATCATGTTTCCAAAAAAATATGAATTATTTGTTTCAACAGGTGATAAGAGATGAGCTAGACAATACAGTTGCTTCAATTGAAAATAAACTGTCTGAAAGAGCTCAGTTGAGAAAAAAGAAAGTTAGTTGTTTTTATCATTCTTTTTTTAATATATTTGAATTATGTGTTGTTAAGACTAAATATTTTTTAAAGTTACTGCGGTATCAGTTGTAACTTAAATTCAAAAGTGATTTCGTTGACTTCTAAAAGGTGATATCCTAGAAACAAGAAATAACTTTATGCTACAGTATACACTGACTTCTATTCTTTTGTAGGTTAGAAAGATTGTAACTTCTATTTTGCATCAAAACCCTGGAGTCGGAAATTAGGGATGTTAAACAAAGATTATGATCATGATGATGATGATGCTTAATTTGGTCTTCAATATTCTAACAGATTTACTAAATTATTATAAGCAAACAACTTTTTAGACTTGCTGATCCAGCACCTCTAACCACCAAACCTGCTGACTTCTATCATACATTTTAGGTTTGTATGCAACATCTCCTCAACATAACCAAGTCACTGGAGAAGATAGAAAGACTTCTGAAAGGTGAAGTTGACAAAATTGGTGAATGTGGTGGAGACAGTACAAACAGGTGGATGTCATTACCATATTAGCCATAATCCCAAATATTTGTTGGAGTGGAGTTGTGGGTGGTGTGAGATCAGGATGGTTGACAGTAGTATGAGATCATGAAGTAGGCAGTGTGGTCAAGGTGGGGAAAGGTACATGGTGTGGATACAACAAAGTATACAGTAGGTATGGATGCTTTAGTGTACTAAAAGATTAGGGTGCTGAATGATATGAGATCGGGCTGGTATCGATTGTGCGGTGTTTTACAGTATTGAATCAAGGTGGTGGACACGGTTAGGTAAGGGTGATGGACAATGTGAGGTAAGGTTGGTGGTAAACATTGTGATGTCAGGTTGATGGACCATGTGAGGTCTGCATGGTGGACAGCCAAGGTGGTAAACAGTGTGAGGTGAAGGTGGTGATCAGGGGGTAGGCAGGTGTGGTCAGCAGGTAGGCAGTGTTTGGTCAGGGGGTAGGCAGTGTGTGGTCAGGGGTAGGTAGTGTGTGATCACAGCGTAGGCAGTGTGTGGTCAGGGCTTGGCAGTGTGGTCAGGGGGTAGGCATTGTGTGGTCAGGGAGTAAGCAGTGTATAGTCAGGGGTAGGTAGTGTGTGATCAGGGGTTAGGTAGATGTGGTCAGCGGGTAGGCAGTGTGTGGTCAGGGAGTAGGCAGTGTGTGGTCAGGGGGTAGGCAGTGAGTGATCAGGGGGTAAGCCGTGTATAGTCTGGGGTAGGCATTGTGTGGTAAGGGGTTAGGCAGGTGTGGTCGCAGTAGGCAGTGTGTGGTCAGGGGATAGGCAGGTGTAGTCTTTGGGTAGGCAGTGTGGTCAGTGAGTAGGCAGTGTGGTCAGGGGGGAAGGCAGTGTGTGATCAGGGGGTAGGCATTTTGTGGTTAGGGGTAGACTGTGGTCAGGTGGTCGGAAGTGTGTGTTCAGGGGGTAGGCATTTTGTGGTTAGGGGTAGACTGTGTGGTCAGGGGGTAGGTAGGTGTGGTCAGGGGGTAGGCAGTGTGTTGTCAGGAGGTAGGCAGTGTGTGGTCATGGGGTAGGCAGTGTGTGATTAGGGGGTAGGCAGGTGTGGTCAGGGGGTAGGCAGTGTGTTGTCAGGGGGTAGGCAGTGTGTGATTAGGGGGTAGGCAGGTGTGGTCAGGGGTAGGCAGTGTGTGATCAGAGTGGTGAAACGTACATGATCAGAATACAAGATAATGTAGATATGGATGTTTTAGTGTGCTGAAAGAGTGGGGTGCTGGACGATGTGAGATCAGGCTGGTATCCAGGATGAGATGGTATAAGTTCAGAATGCTGGACGATTTTAGGTTAGGAGGTAGACATTGTGAAATCTGGTTAGTATATGATGCAAAGTCAGGTTGCGGTACAGTGTGAGGAAGGAGTTGTGAACAGTATTTGGGTGAGGTGATGGAAAGGCTTTAGTGAGGATGGTGAAATTAAAAGTATAATGCTTTTTAATGTAGTACATGCACATATTTGACATTTGTAATATGTTCTGTTAAATTGTGAATACTGATAACATGTATAATCCATTTACAACCAATATTCACATGCCATGGATGATTTTCTTGTTTTTTACTTACTTCAATAAGAAATACTAAACTAAAACAAAAACAAAGATCTTGAAATAATTTTTGTTATCCCAAC
Source organism: Zoanthus sansibaricus (assembly GCA_026122405.2). Taxonomy (NCBI): domain Eukaryota; kingdom Metazoa; phylum Cnidaria; class Anthozoa; order Zoantharia; family Zoanthidae; genus Zoanthus; species Zoanthus sansibaricus. The sequence continues at coordinate 6,239 of JAPEIX020046720.1, forward strand.
GACAAAGAAAAAAATTGTTCTTTTTTCTATGAAAGCTAATAAGAAAATACATTTTTGTTTGTAAGCAGCAATTAATGTTACTAATTTTGAAAAAACTCAAACATAAACAAACGTATCGACTAAAAGAAATAAAAAAGTAAAAATCCTCTGCAACTGCAAAAAGACTGTCAGTTACCGACATCAGCGCAATCAACACTACAGAGAAAATTTAAGTTTTCTTTTAAAGGCTAAGCTTGTTTCTGGCTTATGGCATTGTTTAAAGAAAAACACACAGTCAGCGATTTACCAATTGTGGATTGTGTCTAATTTACACGAAAAAACAACAACACGAATCTACCATTGCAAGAGATTTTGAAAAAAATCTGCACGGGTTCTGTGCATGGGAATGGCCTGCGACAGGGGTGCAATCTGGGCCCATTAATGGACCTTTTAATGCGCAATATTTTGAATTTATGCGCCATTTGCGCATGGTGCACGTCCTTCCTAACCCCTGGTAAATAACAGAATCAGTAAATACTGTTGTTGATGATGATTGGTTGGTGATAACGATATTTTAAAGTTTTACCCCTCCCCCCCCCACTCATTTTTTCCATTCTCGTTGTAATTTAATTATAATTTGAAAAGACATGATAAAGATTCCCTGTCAAGAAAATTGGTTAACGTTTACAACAGTCTGAACAAGTTATGTTTTACTTTGACTTCTTATCTCTTTCATTTGTAGCGACGAACTACGAGAACATTTAAAGAATGCTCCCAAGATGATCATGGCCCAGACACAGCAGATGTCAAGTGACAGCAGCAGTGACAGTAGTGATTCCTCTGATGACTCAAGTGACACGGACGAGTCTAGCTCGGGTGAGTTCCTTTACTGTCGTGGTTCAGAAGGGGAGAGTATTACGTTTGTATTGTTACTGACACGTGTGACAGTGTTCCTCAACATCCCTGCTTTACCTGGGGTCTTGCCGTTTCGTTTCTGCGTTGTCTGATTCTCATAAGTTAGTATTTCAACTTTCCATTAAGGTTACGGTACACAGCAGTGTTTCAGTTAACAACTTATATTTTCTTTGTTTTACGTCACACACTATTTAACCTATACACTGTTGAAAAGGTTATGGAATTCTTGTAGTAATGGTATATATTGTGTTTTTGAAATTATTTTTGTAAGCGAAGACAGCCCCGTTAATTTAGACTGAAACGTTTTTCTTTGCGGAGTTCCAAAAAAACCAAAATTTTAATTTCTGGAATTTATTTTTTTTTTAGTTTAACTTAAATTCCAAAACAGTTTCAGGGATTTTTGGCATCATTCGACATTAAATTTTGAGAGCTGATTCAACATCTTCAATATCTAAAGAAATAAATTAGCATTTGAAAATATATTTTTTTCTTGGAAAGCTGTTTTTTCTGTCAAAAATAAAATTCGATAATTTTTGCATGTCAATATGTGCCGTAACCTTAATGTAAAATAATTGCGATTTGTCCAGCTGTTCATGATTAAGGGTCAGCTGTTTCTATAATCTGATAGACGCTTCTTCTGTTTTACAGAAAGTTCAAGTTCTGAATCAGATGATGCTCGGAGGAAGAGAAGGTTTGTTCCCTTGTCACTTCCGTAATAAATTGTGATGCAGCAGGTTGCTGTTTTGATTCTTATTTTTAATTCGCAGAAACTGTGAAAGGTTTCATTTATCCTTACTTACAAACCTTCTGATTGCCTAGTAGCAAAATTTAACAGTTTTTCTGCATAAATGTGTTTAATTTCGGGCACCAAAAACTATATTTTCCTTTACTTAAGGTATAAGACTTTTTGATTGTTGTTGTCGATTTTTGTTGTTGTCAATTAAAGGGATGCCCAATAGCAGCTGATACATAAACCTTGTACGAGTTCAGTACCACAGTCACACGTACGTTTATGAGACATTAACCTAGTCTTTATTATTATAAACCTACTAACAGTCTAACACGCATCCTGCATTCTGATTGGCTACTCTGCTAGAGGTCTACTTGTGATAGCCTTCTAGTAGAGAAAAGATGGCGGATTCTGCATTCTGGATTCTGGATTCTCGGCCTCATGGACTACGTGTTTAAATAGCCCATTCGGCCTACGGCCTCGTGGGCTATTGACTCATAGTCCTTTCGTCCTCAAGGTCTAATTGTTAAGTAGAAGTATCAGCAATACCTCTACTAAAATCCAAATTCTGAGCCTTGGTCCATGTATAAGCATTACTGCTTGACCACCATGACTCTGAACCATCGTCTTTAGTCTCGGCATGAGCATATGACTCTTAACCTGGGTCTTTAATTGTGGCATTAGCATTACTGCTTTACCTTCCTATTTCTGAACCTGGAACCCTTATTTGTGGCACAAGCATTACCTCTTGACCATCCTGACTCCAAATCTTGGTCCTTAGTCGTGGCACGAGTATTACCACTCGACCACATTGACTCTAAACCTGGGTCTGTAGTCCTGACATGAGCATTACCTCTCGACCATCCTGACTCAATCATATAATGGTTTTACAGAACAAAGGGTAGAGATCGTGGTCAAAGGAAGAGATGAACAGCAATCGATCAAGTGGTCATACATGCCCCAAAAGATCTTCCATCTGTCACAAGAGTATTAGCCTTGGATGCGTATAAGAGCAATATTGTAAATACAATCAAACTTACAGAATAATGGCCCAGTATACATGCTACAGATTAAAGAATGATGTTTTTAAATAAAATTATTCGAATAGTTGTTTCTTTCTGTTTTGTATCATGGCCAAGGATCAAAACTGGAAATTCGCAAGTGGCTATCAACTCTTAATAGATTTTTATTTGTAACTTGCTACTTGCAACTTACAGCTTGCTACATGCAACTTACAATTTCTACTTGCAACATACATGTTACTACTTAAGACTTCGCAACACAAACAAACAACCTCAAACTAACGTGGGAGGGGGTGGTATCGAAAGTTGTAAGTGGTAAGTTGCAAGTGCAAATTGTAAATGAAAAGTGAATCAGTGTTGATACTCACTTGCGTTTTTTCCACTTTTGACTTAACTACTCCGGTCACGGTAGTTTTTAATCCATTCAACTTTTAAATGTAAGATGTTAAACTTACCTAAATGTGTAACAATGTAAAGTTTCTGGTAGACAAACGATGATGTTAAATGATGATGGATACCATGGTTGCAGTTTTTTTTGCCAAATTTAAATAATTCAAGTTCTAATAGCAAGGAAAAAGTACAGAAAAGTATTTTTGTTCCCTTTGCTTTTGTTGCACCAAGTTTACTACACAACCAACCGAACTGACTTAGTTTTGCTGAAAAAGGAACAGCGGTAATTTCCCCTATCAGGTTTAGTGAACATATCTTGTGAAAGATATAGGTAACAGTTCTGACTGAGCCGATTGGAGTGACAGTGAAAGCAACTGAGATGAACTCGTGACTGAGAATAATGCTAAGTTAATGAAGATTCCTCATGAATCCGGAATGAATTTTAATTCAAGTGAAATTTGCTCTTCATAATGACATAATGATAATAATATAAACATTTTCCGAAAGAATACTTTGTGATTTTACCTTTTGTATTGTTTTTGAGTACTATACATTAACAAATACTAACAGTAAAGTAACAAGGTCATTTTTTAAAATATAGTGAAAATTAAAGGGAATGTTAATATATACATGCTTGACTTCCTTGACCTAAAACGCTTTGCAGTTTGTATCGCTTGTTACTCGTGACGGGGCTCGAGTTAAGGGATGCCAGTATTGTGATGAGTTGGAAAAATTCAGATGAGTCATAGCGTAAACTTACCGGGGAAGGATGGGGGTGCTTGTGATAGGTGGTTGTACGGAATTTCCGGTCTTTTAACAAGTTTCTATTTTATGCAGAGCTTTGCAGCTTTTAAACTTAAAGTGTTCCCTTAATTATTTTGATGATACGTTTTGAATTTACACTTTTTGCTATGATTTCTTTAGCTGCTAAAAAGCTTTGTACCTTGATTTTGTAAATTAATTTACCCCCGAACTGCTACTGCTCATGCGCCGTTGAATAAAACGTAACTTTGGTTGTTTTTCACCAAGTAGAGTGCAGTGATTGGAAGGTGGTACTTTTAAAATCATTTTTTGTTGTTGTTTTCCAGATGTTTGACTTGCTGTTGTATTCCATTTTTAAATGTTCTAAAAAGTCGGGACTTAGACAAATATAATGACTGATACAACTATACCCTGGTGCCAGAACCAGTTCTCTCTAGTCGAGAGAACCTACAACCATTGCGAGCCTCGCTTTGGTGCCGTCAATTGTTTTGACAGCAGTTAAATCCGTCTCTCCTAGTTGAAAAATCAGAAAAGAAGGGTCATTATTGACGTAAACAGATTCCATAAAGAGGAGCAGTAGGGTTATGAAGAGTAGCAGGGTTATGAAGAGTAGCAGGGTTATGAAGAGTAGTAGGGTTATGAAGAGCAGTAGGGTTATGAAGAGTAGCAGGGTTATGAAGAGCAGTAGGGTTATGAAGAGTAGCAGGGTTAGGAAAGAGTAGCAGGGTTAGGAATAGTAGCAGGGTTATGAAGAGTAGCAGGGTTATGAAGAGTAGCAGGGTTATGAAGAGCAGTAGGGGTATGAGAGCAGTAGGGTTATGAAGAGTAGCAGGGTTATGAAGAGTAGCAGGGTTATGAAGAGTAGCAGGGTTATGAAGAGTAGCAGGGTTATGAAGAGCAGTAGGGTTATGAAGAGCAGTAGGGTTATGAAGAGTAGCAGGGTTAGGAATAGTAGCAGGGTTATGAAGAGTAGCAGGGTTATGAAGAGCAGTAGGGTTATGAAGAGCAGTAGGGTTATGAAGAGCAGTAGGGTTATGAAGAGTAGCAGGGTTATGAAGAGTAGCAGGGTTATGAAGAGCAGTAAGGGTATGAAGAGCAGTAGTAGGGTTATGAAGAGCAGTAGGGTTATGAGAGTAGTAGGGTTATGAGAGCAGTAGGGTTATGGAGAGCAGTAGGGTTATGAACAGCAGTAGGGTTATGAAGAGCAGTAGGGTTATGAAGAGTAGCAGGGGTATGAAGAGCAGTAGGGGTATGAGAGCAGTAGTAGGGTTATGAAGAGCAGTAGGGTTATGAGAGCAGTAGGGTTATGAGAGCAGTAGGGTTACGAAGAGCAGTAGGGTTATGAGAGCAGTAGGGCTATGAGAGCAGTAGGGTTATGAAGAGCAGTAGGGTTATGAGAGCAGTAGGGTTATGAGAGCAGTAGGGTTATGAGAGCAGTAGGGTTATGAGAGCAGTAGGGTTATGAAGAGCAGTAGGGTTATGAGAGCAGTAGGGTTATGAAGAGCAGTAGGGTTATGAGAGCAGTAGGGTTATGAGAGCAGTAGGGTTATGAGAG
>JAPEIX020046749.1:0-11587 GCA_026122405.2 Zoanthus sansibaricus
AAAGGATCAAATCTCCTGAGTATCATCACATGATCTGTATTGGGAAAACAAAATGTACAAGCTAAATCAGTCTATTGTATGAGATTATTACATTGTCGAGGTGAAACTTTTTTCATTGGCATTGGTCGACTTTGTTTGCCAATTTGGCTAAAGATGATAGTAAAGGTGTAAGAAGCGTTTCGTATTTCATGATCTAAAATCATTTTGTATATAATACCCTTAATAGTAACTCCTACTTTTGCTGATACTAGGGACGGTGCTTGCAGAAAGTTTACCTAAAATATATCAATTGATAACGAAACGAGAGGTTTTGCTAATCGCCCTCCTTACAGTATGAAACTCGGTTACAGGGACGCAGGTCGTGTTAAAACATTTAAGGTTGACACATGGTACAACAGATACACGATGGCAGCCGCTATTTTACCCTTGATAACCTTGGAGCACAGCACCACCACAACACCGGTGGTGCTGCTGCTCTTTTCTACCCCGGTAGAGGAATGAGAAACTGGACCTACGGTTTTACCACAGGTAGCCCTAGCTATATATGACACTAGCATATTACATTTATAAAGTTAATGTATAAGACTTTATTTTTGTCCTCAAAACGCTGTAGATATGATGTAAATATTATGAAATACCTCAATATCCTTGAGTTGCTGTATTATGCCATCATCCTGTGGTGGTTTGGGGTCAATAGAGGCGCTCTGGACAAGTGCGATATATTATACTATTATACGGACGACCAGTAGGGATTGGGATACAAATTGCACCGGTGGTATCCAGTTCACAGTTCTCTGCACCATTGAGTTTGATTGTTTGCTCGACCGTTTGCCGACAGAATGGGTAACGGATCTAGACTGTGGCCGTTTGGCCTGCAAATGGTTGGATTTGTGATAGCAATATTAAGTGTAAGAATTCAAATGCGGTTGAGCTTTGTTGCAAATTCATCTTAAAAGCATGATTTTGAAAATTTTTTGAATTTAAATTTTGTTTTGCAAGCCTTAGAGCTTATGCGGGTAGATGGCTCGCTTTAATTCAACCTTTTCTACTCATGTATATTTTTTGTCCTCCGTTTTTTCACAGCGCCTCCATTCACTCCAAACCACCAAAAATACACACAAAATATAACAACTCAAGGATCTTGAGCTATTCCATAATATCTCTTTCATTTCTAGAACATTTCAAGGACAAACATAAAATCCCATACATTTACTTTGTAAAATGAATGTAATATGTTAGCATGCAATATAGCTTGGGCTACCTGTGGTTTAAGGTCATTATCGGAGAAGATGCGAAGGTCTAACCGTTTGCAGATGTTAGGGCAAACATAATTTAGAATGGCTATTGTCTTCTGGACATCTGGGTTAATCTATTCGCACTCATCTGAATCTTAATGCGCGTTTCTCATTGTTGGCTTTGGAAGCGTAATCGCCTGAAGTCACTGGGAGTGTAAACATTCAGAATAGTTTGATAGCATTTAACTGTGAACTTCGTAGATGTCATGAATAGTTTAAACAAAACTTTTGAAAAGTATTCATGCGCACCTAAGACGTCTTTTTGTAAATTTTATGAAAATTTCAGGAAAACTGTAAATTATACAGATTTTGTTGTACATCCAGTATCTTTGAAATAAATTTATGGCAACAGGGGCAAAAGCTTGTATTGTTTCACCTTCGATTGTTGAATATATTTTTTTAATAAGAACCAGTTGTAAAATTTTGCTCAGGCTCAATGTTCTTATTTTTTTAGCACTTTGTGGTTCAAAACAATATGAGGGTGTCATTACTTGTGCAAAATCGAAATGTTTAACTATATCTAAATCTATTAATTATCTTTTAATTTTTTTTTGTGGCACGTTAGCAGTCGTCCCTAAAACGTTTTTGACAATAAATGCATGTTTGCCCACTTTTAACATGTTAATTGGTCATCAAGTCTTCCTCCTCAGCTTATTGCCGCCTTTTTACGCGTGACTAAAACTGCAAAGTTAGCTAATGTTTTTAAGTATGTTTTTTTGAAGATTCTTTTCATGGCATAAGAGTGTGCACTTAAAAAACAGGAACTCAAAAGTGCTGGCTTAAAAGTTCCAGAGAGTCGCCTTGTTTTAGAATGTCAACATTTGTGTGAACAACGCATTTTACAAAGCATTAATGTTACGCAACATTAGTTATAAAAGTTAACACTAAAAAATCGGCGTTTCGATGTCGATTTGATACCATTATCAAGATATAAAATAAAGTTAGGAGTTCTAGAGCTACTATATTTACAGAAAAAAACTGCACACGCATTGTTCTTAAATGCACTAATGAACTAATCTATTAGCAGATGAATTATAAAACGATGACGTACAACGTGAGTTCCACGCCTCCTAACAATACAAGCCTTGCAAATATCAACATCAAACTATCTATACCTTTACAATCACAGTTGGAAAGAGTTTACACAATATAACTAATGATTAGAAAATGTGTCAGTTGCGATGTAAGTGAATTGTAAACGTTATCTAGGTGAGGCACTATTGTATATTGCTTGTAGTATTTCAGTTGCACTCCATCTTCTCTAAAGCATGTGCAAAGAAACGTAGCTTAATTGCTGTGCTAACGACAGATTTTCAACACTTAAAGTCTGGTTCTCATGTAATCGCTGAGATCGCTATGAACGCTTGGTTTTCATGCTGTTAAGATTCTGGCGATCGGGGCGATCGAGTGGTTCTCAACCGCGGGGGCGTGGAGTCTAAAAACAGGAGTGTTTTGGCAGGATATTTAAGATGGCGGCCTCGAACCATCGAACGGAGCTCGAGGCATGGAGCTTAGAGCATACATTTGGTTATTCTCGCCGTCATAAGACTGAGAAGAAAAAAGGAAAGGCGAAACTTCAGGGAAGGGAGAAGAAAAAGAGAATGTTTTGGGTTTGAAAAATATTTCAGAAATGGACGAAGCTTGGAATGTTTTATATTTCTCAGTTGCTGGGAACATCAGGATTGCTTAATGTGGTTCTCGTATGATTTTTCAGATCGTTACGATCACTGGAGTTGCTGATTGCTGGAATCGGCGAGATAGAATTTTTGCGATTGCCACGATCACCTAAGTCACCAGGATCGCAAGGATCACGGGAATGGTTTTTCAGCGATCTTGGCGATCTCGGAAATAATATGAGAACCAGATTTTATTGTTTAAAGTCACATTATACTAACATCAATGAGTATAAACTGTTAAAGTGACATGCGTCTCAATTTTAGAACGTAGTTTTTTAAAAAACATCTGTAACTTTCAGTTTATTTTCAGTTAATAACACTATGGTCTCATCACGTTTGTTTTTATAGACAAACCAGTCACCAGAAACTGGAGTGCCTGGTCTCCTTGTGCTGTCCAAGGCAGTGGTTGTGGGAATGGAACACAGTTTCGAAGCCAAAGATGCGAGATCGATATTTCCAGTAACGCACTTTGCAGAGAGATTCACGAAATACGAAACTGTTCCCTTCCATGTCCAGGTGTGTTCAGGACATTGGACACATTAAATACCTAATGTTTCCTACAAAAATTACTAGTGATTAAAACAAAATTAGTAAAGTCAGCTGGTTAGGAAACTTGACGACTTTCTTGTTCTATATGTTTATATGTTTTCGTGCACAAAAAGGCTTTCAGATGTAAATAAGCAAACGGCCTATAAAATGAAGCATCACATCTAGAACAAAAGCTCCTAACCGTAACCGTGCACACAACATGTAACGACTTTGATTAAAACTAGGAATATATCTGTTATGACATAACTGTAATTTTTATTCATCCAATAATGAATTGCGAAACTGTAGTTTAAAGCAAGCTCACCATAATTTACATTTCTCCTTTAAATTGATTTAATGAAAATTGATATAATTTAGCATACAGTTCGGTAGTGATATCGAATGATATTTCTGTATATCAGTTGACAGTAAACGTTCCCCTTACACTGACCTAGCAACCAAAGCAAAAAAGGGAAGGTGCAATCTTAAGCAGGTGATGTCTTCTACGAAAATTTGAAATTGAAATATTTGCTGAAACTACTTTTACCTCGGAACATGCGTGGCTAGCGCAGTTGGTAAGATCTCTGAATTCTAGCCATGGAGTTCCCGCGGTTTTGCCGAGATTTGAATATTTGTGCGACCTCTATTTTGCCTAAGCTAACTCAGCTTTTCAACCCTCTGGGGTAAGTAAATAAGTAACAGCGTCTGCTGTGAGATAACCTGCGATGGCTTATTGTCCCGCCTAGGGGGTCAAAGAGTCTTATCCCTTTAACATAAAAATGGAAACTAGAGATTAGAGATAAGGTCAAATGAACCTTTGGGCTTAGTAAAGGATTTAACGTATACCTTTCATCCACAAATGGATACCAGACGCACGTAAACCTTCAGGACTGAAATTAATTTATTTAATTTGAATAATTTAAAGCCCTCCATTCTGGATTCTATTGCAAAAGGTATTAGAATCCTATATTTACCCAAGAAAAAATCCAGGGATTTATTAATTTTAAGGAAATCTGGAATCAAAAACTTTCTGGCAAAATTACAGTTGTTGTACAATCACCTTTATTGCATCGTGGTTTTTTATTTCTAATATTTTTAACGATTTTATGTTTAAGTGAATGGAAACTGGACCAACTGGGGACAATGGGGTGCTTGTAATATAACTTGTGGCAATGGTACCCAAATACGCAAGCGCTCTTGCAGCAGTCCCGCACCGCTATATGGAGGCAAAAACTGTTCGGGGGAGAGAGAACAAGTGCGTGATTGTCAGGTATCCTGTCCAGGTGCGATGTTTATGATTATCGAGTTTAAAAACAATTACAACGTTATATATCCGACATGCGCAGAGACCAACGTTTGGCAGAAAGCGACTGAAATATTTCTTGGTTTACTTACACTGATTTTATATGTTTGTTTAAAACGTATTTCCCAATGCTTACCTTTCAAGTTGCAATTGGGGATGTGTTGAGGCTATTGTTGCATTCGTCGCAGAAAAATCTGGAGCGATTCCAGAACAGATGAAATTGTTTTCAAAAAGATTTGAATTGATGTAAAATATATACTTTTGAACTTATATTGCTGGTTTTGTAGTTAGATGTCTTTTTGCGTTTGGCAGAGAAGGATACAAATTCAATCCCAATTGAATTCAACCCCAACTCAATCTTTGTAAAACATTTATTTCTCATTTGGCAACTGAGAAGTGACAGCAAAAAAAGTTATTATCTGATAACGTTGAGTTGCCATCATGGCATCGTCGTCCAGTCGATCAACCGAGAATTACAAAGCGAATAATGACATCAAATCTAAAATACCTTCGTCGGTTTGCTGGGGTACCTGTAGTAAGTCCAGTCATAAAATGTGTTTTTTTATTTTCGCTGAGAACGTTTGTGGCAGATCCAAACTAAATTATTCACGAGAAACGGCTTATTGCGATTGAATACATAAATTATTAATGATCAAAGGAACTTACCAATGTGCAAATATCACATGTATTTTTAGTTTTGCCAACAGTTAATTCTTTGTATTTTGTGATGTCATTCGATGCTGTTACCAGTATTGCATATTCTTTAAAACAAGAATTTCTCGGTTTTAGTATCAATGAAGTGTGATATTTAAAAATATCGATGCTCATTGCTCATTTCAACAAAACAACTGTTACTGAAACGGGGCTTTACTCAGCAACTTTGATGGTATTGTTCCACAATTAAGCTGCAAAAACGTAGAGCTAATTAGTCGTTTCTATACTCTGTTTAAAATGCACTATAATGTTAAAAGTTTTTTTTTATATTTTAATAGTAATTGTAATTTTTAATTTGGTGGGAGTTCGGAGTTGGCATTTTCTAATAATATATTATTAATAATGTCAATGTTTCTTTCCGGATTAATACCTCCAGCACACCTTCGTATATGTATATGAAAGAACTCAGGGTTCAAACTTGAAGAAATCTTGTCAAATAGTTTTGTTAACCTGAGCGACCAGAGAACACTACTCACAAAGACTCGTACACAGGTCGCCCAGCTAACAATGTCGTGGCGTCTAGTTTGCACTAACATTCATCGACGGGTACATAAGCTAAGTTGCCATCCAGACAACATCATTTGGTTAACTAATTATATACTAATAAATATGATGCAATTTAATCAATGTGAAACAAAAAAAAGGTAAAGAAAAGTGATAATCAAAGAACTGAGACCTTAATAAACAATTGGTCTCTTTCAGGACAAATATTATTTAACTTTGACTCATCGTTATTTTATTTGTTTTTCTTATACTGTTTTATTTTTTCTCACACTTGACTTATTGAGGAAGTTGAGGAGCAACGGCGATTGTTGAGATTTTCACACATGGCCTAGATTAGTCTTTGCTTATTTATTTATTTAGAAGACAAGCTGTTCTCTTGCCCGTACTCGGAATGAGCCCGAAGGGGCATATTAAAAAAATACCTTCAAATTGCAATAAAATTATCACGGGCTTTTCTAATTTGATTGTTCTTGTTCACCTGTAAAATTCAAAACCTTTTTGTTGTATATAGTTACACTGCAAGTTTGTACGTACTTTGGAAATGGGTAATAAGTAATTTTTTATTGTCGCCAATTCCAAGCTTTGAAAGTCTCTGTTACCGATTTCTCTGCCTCCTTTAGCTTTTTATACTTCTATTAAGTCAATTAGTGTCACAGCCAGGTGGAAGAGATAAGCAGTTATCCGATTAATGCTAGAGAAAGGTTCTTGCTCTTGCATTCTCCATCCATAAGAAGTCAATTAAACTGATGAAAAGGTAACAAAGGAAATGAAAAGGAAATATTGCGGTTATACAAGTTTACAACATAATATTGGTTTTGCTTTCATATAAATTAATAAAATGGATGCCTTCTGAAACTAGGAACCCTTCAGGGACGGGTGGTTCAAAGGTGATTAAATTTAATCTTGGATTAAACAAAAATTACTGCAGCTATTGCTTGTCTAAAAAAAAGATTACGGTTCTTATTAAATACTGCTGAGATTTTAATAGGAAACAACTAGTTCATCCTCAATTTACAGCTCAAGTCCATCTCTGTAAAGTTGAAAACAAACTCATGGGTTAAATATTTATTCCTGGGTTATAGCGCTAATCGGCTTTTGAACAACCGGGCCTAGGGGTAAAATCTATAAGCAGTTATCTGCTTTATCCTAAAGAAACGTTCTTGCTCCATGTAACATACAGCTTGTAAAAGGAGCTTCTCAACCCTAATGGTGCATCAACTCCACTCCATCCGACAAGTTAGAGAAACGTGTTTTAAGTATTTCTAAGACCTAATAAAATCTAAATCCTTAAAATATTTCATAAATCATTGCTTTTCTCAGTTGATGGAAACTGGACCAGTTGGGGAAACTGGGGTCAATGTCAACCATTTTGTGGCAATGGACATCATATGCGAACTCGAACTTGCACTAATCCTGCCCCGAAACACAAAGGGAAGCATTGCATTGGTCCTGGAACTGAAGTTCAAACGTGTTACCTTAAACCATGTCCAGGTGTGCATAGCCGCGAAGACATTTTTAGGAAGAAAGTAGTAGAAGTAGCTTGATTGCTTTCTGTCTTGTATTGGTATTTGCGTTAAGCCCTTAGGAATAAAATAAAATACGTAGTTTCTCATTAAAGATGAACTGAACCCTAGAATCAACCTTTTTAAAGAAAATCCTTAAAGGTGTTGTGGCCGTATTTAAAAGTTTTTTTTTTTCTCGTGTTGTGCTGATTTTGCGAGAAATTCTAGTTTGAATGCACGTGTATCGGGTCGTTTGGGGTCCTTGAGCGTGGGCGCATGTCAGCGCTAAACAACTAAGGTAACGTGTGACGTAGGTTATGGGGAAGCGAGCGTGCGTTTGAGCTGTTTTTGTTGGCACAAGCTTGCTTACACAGTTAAGTGCGTAAGTTAAAAAGTTTAAGTTGTGTGCGATGTCTGGCTTCAAAGTTGAACCGGTTCTGTTCGCTTTCGCCGCAAAAGATCTTCCCCATATCCGACGTCATGGCCTATTTCTTGAGCCGCCGGTACAATGCGGCACGTAAAGTGTTTTAAACTCGAATTTCTCCGAAAATCAGCGTGACACGAGGAAAAAAATGTTTAAATCCGTTTTCACGCTTTTATAGACTTTGTTTGACAAAAGTCGATTTTGTATTCAGTTCCCTTTTAAGGAACTCGCTGAGAAACATTTTTAGTTCTTGAGTAGTCAATTCGTCCATTTGTCGCGTATCGCCTTTCAAAACAAGAAATTCGTAGATCAAAGCAACTTTTTCTTGGAGTTTCGTTTTCCTGTTCCTCTATAAACTCTCCTACTGAAGAATCTATAGGCTCTGAAACGGTTTGTCTGATTTGAAGCCATTTCTGAAGAGCTAATGCAACCACGGCGCTTGTATTTGGGGTTAAAAAACAAAAACCTTTCCAGTTAGTAACAAAAACGTTTGTTTTTGAATTAATAACGGAAAAAATTTCGAGGTATTTTGAAGCAATAACAATTTGAACAATTTTTTTTTTTAACCAAAATTTGTCTGCCTTTCAGTAAATTATTGACTTTCTGATATACTTTTATCTCATTTTCATGAACTAAAATGTACACTGTATTGATAATTATTTAAAAACTCGCACCTGCTCGCTTTATACCGGCGGCGGTTTAAACCTTTGTTTTCAGTCACTGTTGTTACTGCATGCCATGATGTTCTAGCTGCTACAGTTTCAATTCCCGGTTTTTGAAAAGCATTTGCTTGAATTCATAACATTCTTGTTTACATAGATCTTAGGATAAACGCTGTCCCAGCGACAATAAGATGAATAGCTGTTAAAACGGCCCCAGGAACAGCCGCAGCAATCTAATATTGTGTTCTAGAGAACGCTACAAACCTCAAATGGCTTTCAATTGAGTAAATCTTTCATCATCGTCATCATCATCATCATTATCTATTTCTTCTCCCCCTCCTTCTTCTTCTTCTTCTTCTGTTGCCTCCATTGTTTTCTATCCTCTGTCATATCTTCTGTGATGTTTCACTTTATTATATCTTTTCTTATCTCAGGTTGTCTTTGGTCTACCTACGGGCCTTGTACTTTCCACTTTCAGCTCCGTGGACATCGCTCTCCTTGTATGCTATTCCCATCTCTACGTTTTACATAACAATACCATCTCAGCCACGTTTTTGCCTTGATCTGTATTCAAGGTTCTCCACCTAACAACTTCTTCTGACCTTTTCATTAGTAATCAATTGATTACAACTCAAAGAAAATTTAAATATGATTCGTACTTCAAATGCATAAGCAAAGTTGCATGCATAACATTCACCAAAGCGCGTCTGGTGTACTCATTCATTTCTAATGTCTTATTTTCTCAAACCCAAAAATACGAAAGTTTATTTTATTGTAACATTTTATTTCCTTATCTTTTTTCAGATAAAGCAGCTGTAATTCGTTTTATGGCGACCTAACTGCTTAAAACTCTCTGCTGCAAGCACCACCATGAGCAAATAAAATAGAAAAGGAATGACCGTCGAGTTGAGTTTGGATGAGGCATACCTCGTTCTGCTGTTTAGAAAAACGTTTCTGTTAGCAAAGTAAAGCATGAAGTTGAACAACGCGATGGCGGACAATGCCAAGAAACCAGAAACCTTGTCATAAAAAACGTTGAGGTGGCGGAGCAAACACTTTGGTGTCAAAAAGACGAATATGAAATATGCCTTTGTTGAGGTAAAGTAAACTAAGTCTATGGAAACCAGCCTTATGGTGATCACTATAACATCAGGTGAAGACATTGCTGAGCATAATTAGAACATGTATTAGACAACCCTTGGCTGACATCTTGTAACTGACCTAGCAGATGGTGAAAACGGGAGTGAATACTTTGAGTAACAGAGCATCTCGCGCGAAACGTAGACAACTCCAAAGTTAGGTTGAAAATTTCATTGATGCTGTAAATCGCGTATTTAAAACAAATTAAAAAGAATCGACATCTTGAGCGTTGTTTTTCGTAATACCAACGACAACTCCTTTATACAACTTAAAGCAATGATAAAATAAATCAACGGCCTTTGGCTGTGTGAAGTGCCGGCCTTGTGCCAGCTTGCCCTGTAGTCATTGTAGTTAAATGATATTTGAAATCACTCAACGAGTTGATAGATTTACAACCGCAGTTCTTTTTTTATCGATGATGTTCTCTTTCGTCGAACTAAGAATCATTACGACATATTTTGAAAACTATCCGATCGCAATACACTCTTTCTTTTATATAGGAATATTATTGTTTTTTTAATCGAGACTGGATTTCTTATTTTTTGGCCGATTTTAGGCTAAAAGATGTTCTTTCGGGAGAATCGGCGACATAGAAATTCCGCTTTCAAATAGACGGTGGTATCGAAGAGCTTTAAAGGTAATAGGTCTGTGTATGTACATAGCTTTGACTATTTCGGATTAGAGTGCTGCAATTGTGTGACGGGAGATTAGCTCACTACTTCAACTTCTTTAATTTCGTTATTGGATTGGTTGGCCTCTGCCCTGGCCTCGCTATACTCAGCAAGGTATTCTACTTCAAGTGTCATTTGGCATTCGTCAGGACTAAGTCGTGCATGTAAAATGGGTTAAGTTATCGAGTATCGGGGGAGGGGGAGCATGATTTTCGTTCTTGAAAATGAAATAAAAAGGAACTTCCAACCAAGGATTCAGCAAGAACTTAATTTGCAAAGTAAACGTTGCTTAAAGTAGTAAATTAATCCAGCTTAAACTACAGAGGTGCAGTGATCATTCAGAGATTTTCCGTGAGCACCAGAACATTTTGGGACTTCCGGTGTCAAGTTTTCCTCGTCCGATTTAATGGCTGGTTACTAAGCTTCGGATAAACTCAACAACGAAAACTATGAAAAAACTGCGTTGAACGTATGGTAGCAAAAGGTCAAACATGTCATAAAGGACTAAAGTTCTCGGAAGATGTTTATGTGTATTTTATACGTTGGAAAAAGCTAAGGGAACAATTTATTAAGTTTCAAAAATTTCCGCATAATCTGGCGTCTTTTCCGCATAATCGTCACTTTCTTTCGCATAATATTGCTGAAAATTTCTGCATAATTTTCCATTTTTTTTCCCGCACCCTATTAGATGGCCTGCTTATATAACATGGCCGACCATTGCGTATCAAGTTTCCCCAATCACTCTGCAATGCATAGAGTCCTGATATAATTTTTTTTATTGTTTTCAGTGTTTCAAATAGTTCATAATGGAGAAATAACACATGCAGCAAATTTAAACCATGCATAATTCTCCTAAATACAGTTTCTGAAACACGTGCCTGCTTGATACGGAAACTCAGTCATGTGAAACGAGCCAGTAAACGTTTAAATATATGTTTTATTGCTTAAGGAAAAGATGAGAATTTTTTCATCATAGTTTTCAGCCATTTTTCTAGAAACTCAGAAATCCTCAACTCCGCAAGCGTACAAACTAGCTTGCAAGCGTCATCATTTAGTTCCACGCCCGTGCGTATGTTCAGATTTGGTGCCGTAGAAAACGTTCGTGCGAATTTGCCATCTATGTTACAATATTTAGCGAGGTGACCGCTTATTACTCTGCACGAGGGCA
>JAPEIX020046835.1:0-11586 GCA_026122405.2 Zoanthus sansibaricus
AAAAATAGGAACAAGTTGATACGGGGCCATAAACCTATAGCTCGGAAAATAACAAAAAAATGGGAAAATAGTAAATAATAAGGACCTCCCACCTCATGATTATGGCAATTCCGAACGGGAAACTTTTTTATGCCCTAAAAAACTGATTAGATACAACAGAGCAATGATCAGGTTCCTTTGATCACCTACTGTAATAAGCAACAGTTAGTGCGAGAACCATCCGCTTCAATAGACACAGTCAAGAAAGAATCAAGATATGTTTTTTTATATTTTATAGCATTTGATTCCCCTTGTTATGGGCTCGTGTGCTTGTACAATAGAGAGCCGCACAAAAACCTTGACGAGCTGAGGTATTGTAAATACTGCGAAAATCTTGCCAGTAGGAAGGCCCAAGTTCATCCCTAGAGCTTTCCTCCGACCTCTGCAGAACTCATCAAGTACCACACTAAGAGAGTCTGTCTGCAGGTCGGCAGTGGAAAAAAGATGGGTGCACTAACACAGAAGGTAAAACGTAGCGTGTGAGTGCTTGTTTAAAAACAGCTCAGCCTGTTTCATGGGTTATTATAAAGTAAAAAAAATCACGGCGGTTGGAAGGCCTTGCGTTCGAATCCCGTCACAAGCTGAGAGAATATTTTTTGTCTGCAGTTGGTTTGAAAAGGAAAGTAGACTAAAGTTAGATTTTGTTGCTACAAACCATTGTCGAAAAATTATAATTGTTTACAGTTTGTTCTGCCAGTCTGCAAAACGGTGGCTATGAAAAAAGATGTTTAAATCT
Source organism: Zoanthus sansibaricus (assembly GCA_026122405.2). Lineage (NCBI taxonomy): Eukaryota > Metazoa > Cnidaria > Anthozoa > Zoantharia > Zoanthidae > Zoanthus > Zoanthus sansibaricus. The sequence goes on from JAPEIX020046835.1 coordinate 776, forward strand.
TGACATCTTAACGTCTGTTTGAAAATGCTCAACCTGTTCTCACATCTTTTATAGAATGTAAAAACTGACCTCGTTCTTCTATGCTTATTTACAAATTCTTTTGCCAGCTTTAAAAACAAGTGGTATGGCCGAGATTTTTAAAGTATCCTCTGTGAGTGCTTGTTTTAAACAACTCAGCCTGTTTCATGGGTTATTATAAATTTAAAAAAATTGACGGCGGTAAGCGTAGTATCGGCGGTTAGCGTGGTGTATCGACCCTGCGCGTTGTAATCGGAAGGCCTTGGTTTCGAAACCCGTCATAAGCCGAGAGGATGTTTTTTGTCTACTGTTAGTTTGAAAGTTGACTAAAGTTAGATTTTGTTGCTACAAACCATTGCAGAAAAATTATAACTGTTTACAGTTTCTTCTGCCAGTCCGCAAAACGGTGTGTATAAAAAAGGAATTTAAATCACGACCTCTTAACGTCTGTTTGAAAATGTTCAACTTGTTCTAACGTCTTTTACAACTTAAAAACTGAGGTCGTTCTTTTATGATTATTTACAATTCCCGTGCCTTTCTTAAAAACATGTAGCTATGGCCAAGATTTATAAAGCATGGCCTGTGAGTGGTTCTTTCAAACAGTTCATCCTGTTATAAAGTTTATTAGAAACTAAATCACGGCGTTAGTTCAAGTGTCCCTGTAGCCCGGTGCACTGTCCCTTCGCCCGATGATCGGAAGGCTGCTGGTTCGAATCCCGTCATAAGCAGAGACATTTCTTTTGTCACCGAAAAAGTGGCTATGAAAAAGATATTTAAATCATGACCTCTTAACGTCTGTTTGAAAATGCTCAACATGTTCTTAAGTCTTTTAGAACGGAAAAATTGACGTTGTTCTTCTATGAGTATTTACAAATTATTGTGCCATTTTTTAAAAAAAGTGGTAGGGCCAAGATTTAAAAAGCATGGCGTGTGAGTGTTTGTTTTGGTCTCTTTCAAGATTTATTATAAAGTAAAAAAAATCACGGCGTTAAGCGAAGTATTCCGGTAGAACGGTGCATTGATCCTCCGCCCCGTAATCGGAAGGCCGCGAGTTCGGATCCCGTCTTAAACTGAGAGATGTCTTTTTGTCTACAGATGCTTTGAAAACGAAAGTGGACAGAAATTACATTTTATTGCTACAAACCATTGCCAAAACTTATGATTGTTTACAATTGTTCTGCCAGTCAGCAAAACGGTGGCTAAGAAAAGTATATTTAAATCATGACATCTTAATGTCTGTTTGAAAATGCTTAACCCGTTCTCACGTCTTTTACACTAATTTAAAACCTGAGGTTGTTCTTCTATGCTTATTTACAAATTTTTTATTTTGCCAGTTTTAAAAACAAGTGGTATGGCCGAGATTTTTAAAGTATGCCCTGTGAGACAACTTAGCTTGTTTCATGGGTTATTATAACGTAAAAAAAATCACAGCGGAAAGCGAAGTACCCCGTTAGCGCGGGTTATCGACCCTGCGCGTTGTGGTTGGAAGGCCTTGGTTTCGAATCCCGTCATAAACTGAGAGAATGTTTTTTTATCTACAATCGGTTTGAAAAGGAAAGTAGACTAAAGTTAGATTCTTTTGCTACAAACCATTGTCGAAAAATTATAATTGTTTACAGTTTGTTCTGCCCGTCCGCAAAATGGTGTCTATGAAAAAGATATTTAAATCATGACCTCTTAAAGTCTGTTTGAAAATGTTTAACCTGTTCTCACATCTTTTACAGCTTAAAAATTGGGGTCGATCTTCTATGATTATTTACAATTCTTATGCCTCTCTTAAAAACAAATGGCTATGGCCAAGATATATAAAACATGGCCTGTGAGTGCTTCTTTTAAACAGTTCATCCTGTTCTAAAGTTTATTAGAAACTAAAAAATCACGAAGTTAAGCGAAGTATCCCGATAGCGCGGTGCACTAACCCTCCGCCCTGTGTTCGGAGGTACGTGGGTTCGAACCCCTTCATAAGCAACAACATTACTTTTTTACTCAAAAAACGGTAACTATGAAAAAGATATTTAAATCATGATCTCTTAACGTCTGTTTGAAAATGCTCAACCTGTTCTCGCGCCTTTTAGAACGGAAATATTGAGGTTGTTCTTCTGTGATTATTTACAAATTAATGTGCCATTTTTAAAAACAAGTGGTATGGCCAAGATTTATAAAACGTAGCGTGTGAGTGCCTGTTTCGAACAACTCAGCCTGTTTCATAGGTTATCATAAAGTAAAAAATAAATCACGGCGGTAAGCGAAGTATCCCGTTAGCGTGGTGTATCGACCCTGCGCGTTGTGATCGGAATACCTTGCGTTCGAATCCGGTCATAAGCTGAGGGAATATTTTTTGTCTACAGTTGGTTTGAAAAGGAAAGTAGAATAAAGTTAGATTCTGTTTCTACAAACCATTGGCGAAAATTTTGTTCTGCCAGTCCGCAAAACGGTGACTATGAAAAAGATATTTAAATCATGACCTCTTAACGTCTGTTTGAAAATACTCAACCTGTTCTCACGTCTTTTACAACTTAAAAACTGAGGTCGTTCTTCTATGATTATTTACAATATATTGCTCGTTTCTGAAAAACAAGTGGCTATGGCCAAGATTTATAACGGTGCCGTGTGAGTGGTTCTTCAAACAACTCAGCTTGTTTCAAACTTGATTACAAAAAAAACCACGGCGTTATGGGAAGTATCCCTGTAGCGCGGTGCAAGGACCGTCCGCCTTGGAATCGGGAGGCTGTTGGATCGAATCCCGTCATAAGCTGTGAGATGTCTTTTTGTGTACTGTTGGTTTTAAAAAAAATGTAGGATGAAGTTAGATTTTCTTGCTACAAACCATCGCCAAAATTTATAATTGTTTACAATTTGTTACGCCAGTCCATAATACATTGAGTTTTATAAAATATCTAAATTATGAGTATCTAACCTCTGTTTCAAAATGCTTAAACTGTTATCACCCCTTTTAAAACAAAAGAACTGAACTCGTTCTTCTATGATTATTTACAAAACATTATGCCTTTCTGAAAAATATCTGGCTGTGACCAAAATTTAAAAAGGATCCCGTGTGATCAGTGGTAAAAATATTACGTCGTTAACTGAAATTCCCTGTAGCGCGGTGCACTGACCGTCTGCCCTGTAGTCGGAAGGTCTCGGGTTCGAATCCCGTTATGAGCTGTGTGATGTCCTTTGTACGGTGAACGGTATACGGAAGGCCGCGGGTTCGAATCAAGTCGTAAGCTGCGAGATGTCTTTTTGTGTACTGTTGGTTTTGAAAAAACTGTAGGATGAAGTTAGATTTTGCTGCTATAAACCATCGCCGAAATTTATAATCGTTTACAATTTCTTATGCCGGTATGTAATACATTGTCGTTTTATAAGATATAGATTATGAGTATCTAACATCTGTTTCAAAATGCTCAACCTGTTCTCACGCTGTTTAAAACGAAAGAACTGAACTCGTTCTACTACGAAAATTTACAAAATATTCTGCGTTTCTGAAAAACATCTTGCTATGGCCAAGATTTATAACGGATGCCGTGTGAGTGGTTCTTTCAATCAACTCAGCATGTTTCTAAATTGATTAGAAAGTAAATCAACCACTGTATTCGTTGAAGTATCCCTGTAGCGCGGTGCACTAACCCTCTGCCCTGTATTCGGAAGGTCGCGGGTTCGAATCCCCGCCTAAGCTGTGAGATGTCTTTTTGTGTACTGTTGGTTTTAAAACAAATGTAGGGTAAAGTTAGATTTTGTTGCTACAAACCATCGCTGAAATTTATAATTGTTTACAATTTGTTAAACCAGTCCGTAATCGTTTTCGTTCTATAAAATATCTAAATTATGAGTATCTACCCTCTGTTTCAAAATGCTCAACCTGTTTTCACGCTTTTTAAAACGAAAGAACTGAACTCGTTCTTCAATGATTATTGACAAAATATTGCGGGTTTTTGAAAAACATCTAGTTATGGCCAAGATTTTATAAAGGATACCGTGTGAGTGGTTCTTTCAAACAACTCAGCCTGTTTCAACATTGATTAGAAAGTAAAAAACCCACACCGTTAAGGGAACTATCCCCGTAGTGCGGTGCGTTGACAGTCCGCCTTGTAATCGCAAGGCCGTGGGTTCGAATCCCGTCATAAGTTGTGGGATGTCTTTTTGTGTACTTTGGTTTCAAAAGAATGTAGGGTGAAGTTAAATTTTGTTGCTACAAATTATCGCCGAAATTTATAATTGTTTACGATTTCTTACGCTAGTATGTAGTACATTGTCGTTTTATAAAATCATTTAGATTATGAGTATCTAACATCTGTTTCAAAATGCTCAATCTCTTCTCACGCCTTTTAGAACTCAAGAACTGACCGTGTTCTTGAATGATTATTTACAAAATATTGTGGGTTTCTGAGTAACATCTGGCTATGGCCAAGATTTATAAAGGATGTCGTGTGTGTGGTTCTTTCAAACAGCTCAACCTGTTTAAAAATTTATTAAAAAGTAAAACTATTACGGCGTTAAGCGAAGTATCCTTGTAGCGCGGTGCACTTACCGTTCTCCCTATAATCGGAAGACTGTGGGTTCGAATCCCGTCGTACGCTGTGAGATGTCTTTTTGTGTACTTTTGGTCTTAAAAAGAATGTAGGGTGAAGTTAGATTTTGTTGCTACAAATCATCTCCGAAATATATAATTGTTTACAATTTGTTAAGCCAGTCCGTAAAACATTGGCGTGTTATGAAATATTTAAATTATGAGTATCTAGTCTCTATTTCAAAATGCTCAATTTGTTCACAAACCTTTTAGAACGAATGAACTGAACTCGTTCTTCTATGATTATTTACAAAATATTATGCATTTCTGACAAACGTCTGGCTATAGCCAAGATTTATAGCGGATGCCGTCTTAGTGGTTCTTTCAAATAACTCGGTTTGTTTTAAAGTTGACTAGAAAATAAAAATATTACGGCGTTAAGCGAAGTATCCCTGTAGCACGGTCCGTTGACGGTCCGCGCCGTAATCGGAAGGCCGTGGGTTCGAATCCCGTAATAAGCTGAGAGATGTCTTTTTGGTATTGTTGGTTTTAAAAAGAATATATGGTGAAGTTAGATTTTGTAGCTACAAACCATCACCGAAATTTATAATTGTTTACAACTTGTTACGCCAGTCCGTTATACATTGGCGTTTTATAAAATATCTAAATTATGAGTATCTAACTTCTGTTTCAAAATGCTCAACCTGTTCTGATGCCTTTTACAACGAAAGAACTGAACTCGTTCTTCTGTGATTACCTACAAAATATAGTGCTTTTCTGAAAACCATGTGGCTATGGCCAGGATTTATAAAAAATGTCGTGTGAGTGGTTTTTCAAACAACTCAGCCTGTTTCAAAGTTGATTAGAAAGTAAATAAACCATGGTGTTAATCAAGTATCCCTGTAGCGCGGTGCACTGATCGTTCGCCCTGTAATCGGAAGGCCGCGGGATCGAATCCCGACAGAAGCTGTGAGATGTATTTTTGTCTACTGTTGGTTTCAAAAAAATGTAGGCTGAAGTTTGATTTTGTTGCTACAAACCATCGGCGAAAATTAATATTGTTTGCAATTTGTTGTGTCAATCCGCAAAACGGTAGCTTTCTAAAACGTATTTAAATCATGACTCTTAACGTCTGTTTCAAAATGCTCAATCTGTTCTCACGTCTTTTAGAACGAAAGAACTGAGCTCGTTCTTCAATGATTATTTACAAAATATTGTGTGTTTCTGAAAACCATCTGGCTATGGCCAAGATTTGTAAAGCATGCTGTGTAAGACGTTCTTTCAAACAACTCAGCCTGTTTTAAAGTTGATTAACAATAAAAAAAAATACACAGAGTTAATCGAAATATCCCTGTAGCGCGGTGCGTTGACGGTCCGCCCCCGGAATCGGAAGGCCGTGGGTTCGAGTCCCGTCGTAAGGTGTGTGATGTCTTTTTGTGTACACTTGGTTTTAAAAAGAATGTATGGTGAAGTTAGATTTTGTTGCTACCATCACCGAAATTTATAATTGTTTATAATTTGTTACACCAGTATGTAATATATTTTCGTTTTATTAAATATTGAAATTATGAGTATCTACCCTCTGTTTCAAAATGTTCAACCTGTTGTTACGCCTTTTAACTCGTTCTTCTATGCTTATTTACAAAATATTGCGCTCTTCTAGAAAACATCTGGCTATGGCTAAAATTTATAACGGATACAGTGTGAGTTTTCTTATAAACAACTCTGCCTGTTTCAAATTTAATTAGAAAGTAAAAACAACACGGCGTTAAGCGAAGAATTCTTGTAGCAAAGTATCCCTGTAGCGCGGTGCACTGACCGTTCGCCCTGTAATCGGAAGGCCGCGGGTTCGAATCCCGACATAAGCTGTGAGATGTATTTTTGTGTACTGTTGGTTTGAAAAAAATGTAGGGTGAAGTTCGATTTTGTTGCTACAAGACATCGCCGAAATTTATAATTGTTTGCAATTTGTTGCGTCAGTCCGCAAACGGTAGCTTTCTAAAACGTATTTAGATCAAGACCTCTTAACGTCTGTTTCAAAATGCTCAACCTCTTCTCATGCTTTTTAGAACGAAAGAACTGAACATGATTTTTTAAGAAATATTGTGCGTTTCTAAAATGCACCTGGCTATGGCCAAGATTTTTAAAAAATGCCGTGTGAGTGCTTCTTTCAAACAACTCAGCTTGTTTCAAAGTTGATTTCATAGTAAAAAAACCAAGTGTTGTTCAAAGTATCCCTGTAGCGCGGTGCACTGACCCTCCGCCATATAATCGGGAGGCCGTGGGTTCGAATCGCATCATCAGCTGGAGTATGTATTTTTGTGTACTATTAGTTTTAAAAGGAATGTAGGGTGAAGTTAGATTTTGTTGCTACAAACCTTCGTCAAAATTTATAATCGTTTATAATTTGCTACGCCAGTGCGTAATACATTAGCGTTTTATAAATTATGAGTATGAGTATCTAATCTCTGTATTAAAATGCTCAACCTGTTTTTACATTTTTTAGAATGTGCGAATTGAGCTCGTTCTTTTAAGATTATTTACAAAATATTGTGCGTTTCTGAAAAACATCTTCCTATTTTTAAGATTTTTAAAGGATGGCGTGTTAGTGGTTCTTTCAAACAACTCAGCCTGTTTAAAAATTGATTAAAAAGTAAAAAAAACACATTGTTACTCGAAATATCTTTGTAGCGCGGTGCATTGTCCGTTGGCCTTTGTAATCAGAAGGCCGTGGGTTCGAATCGCGTCATAAGCTGTAAGATGTCTTTTTGTGTACTCTTAATTTTAAAAAGAATGTAATTTGAAGTTAGATTTTGTTACTACAAACCTTCGCCAAAATTTATAATTGTTGATTATTTGTTACGCCAGTCCTTAATACATTGGCGTCTTATAAAATACTTGAATTATGAGTATCTAACAACTGTCTGAAAATGCTCAACGGTTTTTAGAACGAAAGAACTAAGCTTGTTCTTCTATGAATACTTAGAAAATATTGTGGTCCTCTGAAAAACCTCTGGCTATGGCCAAGATTGATTACGGAGGCCGTGTGAGTGGTTGTTTCAAAGAACTCAGCTATTTTTAACGCTGATTAGAAAGTAAAAAACCACGGCGATAATCGAGGTATCCCCGTAGGGCAGTGCACTGACAGTCCTCCCTATAATTGGAAGGTCGCGGGTTCGAATCCCGTCAAAAGCTGTGAGATGTCTTTTTGTGTACTGTTGATTTAAAAACAAATGGAGGGTGATGTTAGATTTTGTTGCTACAAACCTTCGCCGAAATTTATAATTGTTTAGAATTTGCTACGCCAGTCCGTAATACATTGGCGTATGCTTAAATTATAAATATCTAACCTCTCTTTGAAAATGCTTAACCTGTTTTTACGTTTTCTAGAACGAAAGAACTGAGTGTGTTCTTCCAAAATATTGTGCTTTTCTGAAAAACATCTGGCTATGACGAAGATTGATAACAGATGGCGTGTTAGTGGTTCTTTCAAACAATCCAGCCTGTTTCAAAATTGATTAGAAAGTAAAATAACCACGTTGTTAATCGAAATGTCTCTGTAGCGAGATGTCTTTTTGTGTACTCATGGTTTTAAAAAGTATGGAAGGTGAAGTTAGATTTTGTTGCTAGAAACCTTCGCAGAAAATTTATAATTGTTTACCACTCGTTGTGACAGTCCGCAAACGGTGGCTATGAAAAAGACGTTTAAATCATGTCCTCTTAACTTCTGTTTGAAAAGCTCAACCTGTTTTTACGTGTTTTAGAAAGTGAGGTGGCTATGGCAAAGAGTTCCAGATTATGGGATGTGAGTGTTGGATTGAAACAATAGCTATGCTTGCTTTCTAGGTTATTAAAAAATGAAAAATAACAATTACTTATTGTTATTTTGGTTAGGATTACGATTGTGAGTGAAATATTTCGTTTTATTAAGCAATATTAAGTTGACAAAATGGTTGCCATAATGCCTAATATAGTGGCTTGGAGTTTGTTTTTAGGACGTTTGTGGTATTGTACTTGAGTTCGTCTCTTTCGCCACATCCCAGAATCATCGGGTTTTTACCATTAGTAATGTCTTCTGTGGAAACCTTGGCTTGTCCGCTAGCTATGCCTTACTGATAATAATAGCTAATAATAACTAGCGATTTCAGCTAGTCCGTTGACGTTCCACTACACGAAATGGTTTTCATGGTTGCCCGCTATCAGGTAATTTGAAGGGGTAAAGCTCGCTCTTAATACGGCTTTAGTGCCATTATTGTGCATGGCTCAAGTTAGTTACTAGCACTTTTATGTTGTTTATACTCGACGTTGGTCTTTATAGCCACATCCCACAAGCATTGCGCCTCGACTACATCGTATCTTCATTGTGGGAACTTGATCTTGTCTCCTTGTTATCCCGTGCCGAGTGTTGAGGATTTCTTCGAGGGATCGTTCCCGACGAATCAAGTTTGGTAAGTATTAATTTTTAGCTCTTGGATGCCATTGTGGTTTTCCTGAATTTTTCTCTCTTGGGCTTTCTGCACTAGTAAGGTTTCTAGCTGCACCGTAGCACTCAAGCGCCTTTGGTCAGTGTATTTGTAACGTCTTTGACGTCACCGGCCCTGGTGCCCAGGACCTTATCAGTTTCTATCTTTTACGTTTCCCGTCCATGTTATTAGGGACTTTAAGAACTGCAGGACGGGAGCAAAGACGACGGTAGTTTTGAAAAATATTTTTTGTTTTAGAGCATCGATAAATTTTACGTTTAGACTTTGCACGAGACTCTCGAACAGTAAAGGGTAAATGGTTCACTTCTTGAAGCCAAACAAGGACTGTCAAATTTTGTTGTTTGACGTTCGCGTTGTCCACAGAACCTTTAAAAGTGAGCTTTTCGCGGAGTATCGGTGAAGAAGACGGCGAGCACGTGGCCACTTTGCTACATTCCAGCATGCAACTATTGTATTCAGTAATTAAGGTTATTGCTTTTTGCCATTCGCGTCGTCGTTGCTGTCATCGCATCTTAAAGTTAAAGTCCCTAATTTGATTTGTGTCGTAAATGTAGAGAGAAGGGCCACTTTTAAAAAGTCTGCTTTCAAAGGTTCGAATGTAGTAACCGACTGTAATCAATAGAAACAGTTGTTATTGGTAGTACGATTCTGCCACACCATATTGGTTATCCTGTTGGTTCTATTTTTTGCAAAACTGCTGCCATTGAGGCAAGCGATAATTATCTTTTGACTATCTCGACACGACTGGTTTCCGAACAATATTGTTTTTCAGAACAATATTGGTTTTCAGTGCTGGTTTCAAACAACTGGTTTTCCGACGATTCATGATCAACACAACAGTAACTCGTGAGCTATAAAACAATGAAACAAAAGGTTTAAAACCGGAAGTCATATAGTTATATCACGTTTTTTACACGGGTTTTGTTATATTTAAAAATGTGTTAATATGAAATGATATATATTTTGGATGATAATATTCTTAGGAGGCAACACTTCCTATTTTTATTACCAATGATTACCAATGAAAATTTTGTGGAAAATAAAACTTTCGTTGATAATCGTTTTTGGGGGGAAAAAGAGGGGGCGTGTGCGCTCAGGTCGGGTGCGAAATCTGAGCGTTTTCCGGTTTTATATCCGGTTTGACGACATGTAGTAGAATGCCTGGCTCCTAAGCCATATGAATTTCAGTAGTTCGTGGAGGTCGCCTTGAACTGAACTTTTTGTACTTTTATATCTATAATATTTTAAATCATTTCGTAATCATTTAATATTTTGAGACATTGCTTAATCATGATTGATGCAGATGTAGCAAAAGCCACCTCAAATTATGGCGCAGTACGTAAAGACCTGGACGAAAGCAACCCTTTAGTTCAATCAGACAGAGCCATTTTAAATCGCCCAGAGGGTGAACGAGTCCTGCCGGTTTTTATTGCCACGTTCATCGCAGCTTTAGGTCCGGTCAGTTTTGGTTACTGTCTCGGCTATTCTTCATCCGCTCTGCAAGATTTAAACTCTTCCTCACAAAAACTCCGTTTGAATGAAAGCCAAGGCTCGTGGTTTTCGGTAAGTTGAGTTTTAATGTATAACTAACAGTTAAACGTCGAAGACGAATGGACTGCGAGTCAGAGGCTATTCAAATTGGCAGTCCATGAGGCCGAGAGGTCTAATTCTTTTAGTATAAACCTATCATTCGGTTTTAAAAAAGGATGTACAGATTAAATTATTGATGAAGTTCTTTGATGTTATAGCAAATCGAGGCTGATTTCTAGTTTGTTCCGCCATCTTTTTCTCCCTTAGTA